>JAQZBX010016885.1:0-36088 GCA_029593785.1 Cabassous unicinctus
TCTAATGAAACAGGATGCTAAAATTCTCAACAAAATATTTGCTAAAAGTATCCAAAAACACATCAAACAAATTAAATACCACGAACAAGTGAGTTTCATACCTGGTATGCAAAGATGGTTCAACATAAGAAATTCAAATAAATATAATACACCACATTAGCAAATTGAAAGAAAAGAAATCACTTGATCATCTCTATTGAAGCAGAAAAAGCATTGCACAAAATACAGCACACTTTCATGATAAAAAACACTTCAAAAGATAGGAATAGAAAGAGCCTTCCTCAACATGATAAAGGGTATGTATGAAACACTCTCAGCTAACATCATGTTCAATGGTGAAATGTTAAGGCTTTCCCTCCAAGATCTTGAGCAAGACACAAATGCCCACTCTCGCCACTCTTATTTAAAATTGTTTTAGAAGCACTTGCTTAAGCACCTAGGCAAGAAAAAGATATAAAAGGCATCCAAATTGGAAAGGAAGAAGTAAAAATTTCACTATTTGCAGATGACATGATCCTATACATAGAAAGCCCTGAGAAATCTACAGCAAACATTCTAGAACATATAAATGAGTTCAGTAAGCTCACAGGTTATAAGATTAATACACAAAAATCAGTAGCATTTCTGTACACCAATAATGAGCTAACTGAGGAGGAAATCAAGAAAAAAATAGTATTTGCAATAGCAACTAAAAAAATCAAATACCTAGGAATAAATTTAACTAAAGATGTAAATGACTTATATACAGAAAACTACACAACATTGTTAAAGGAAATCTAAGAAGACTTAAATAAATGAAAGAATATTCCCTGTCCATGGATAGGAAGATTAAACATCTTTAAGATGTCTATCCTATCCAAACTGATCTAAAGATTTAATACAATCCCAATAAAAACATCACAGCATTTTTTACTGAATTGGAAAAACAATGAAATTTTTTCATAAGAGGCCCTGATTAGCCAAAGACATATTGAAAAAGAAAAATGAAATTGGAAGACTCACACTACCTGACTTTAAAACATACTACAAAGGTACAGTGGTCAAAAGTGAATAGTAATGACAACAAAGATAGACAAACTGACCAATATAAGAGAATTGAGTTTTCTGATGTAAATACTCATATATTCAGTCAATTGTTATTCAACAAGGCCTCCAAGCCTACTCAATTGGGAAAGAATGGCTTCTTCACAAATTTGCTTGGAGAACTGGATATCCATATTGAAAAGAGTGAGAGAGGAGCATCATCTCACACCCTATACAAAAATTAAATCAAGATGCATCAAAGATCTAAATATAAGAACCAAGACCATAATAGTCCTAGATGATAATGTAGAGAAGCATTTCTGAGATCTTGTAGTAGGAAATGGTTTCATAAACTTTACACTCAAAGCATGAGCAACAAAAGAAAAAAAATAGATAAATGGTAGCTCCTCAAAATTAAAATATTTTGTGTTTCAAAGGAGTTTGTCAAGAAAATGAAAATGCAGCATACATAATGGGAGAAAATATTTGGTAACCATTTAGCCAATAAGGGCCTAATATCCAGCATATATAAAGATATTCTATATACTGAAAAAAAGACAAACAAACCTTTTAAAAATGGGCAAGTTTTGAAAAGATATTTCTCCAAAGAAGAAAAACAAATGGCTAAAAAATTCATGAAAAGATACTCAACAGCTCTAGCTATTAGGAAAATGCCAATCAAAAGTACAATGAGATATCATCTTACACCTATTAGACAGGTGATTATTAAAACAACAGAGGACTACAAGTGTTAGAGAGGATGTAGAGGAAAGGGAATACTTATGCACTGCTGCTGGGAATGTAGAATGGTGCAGCCATTGTGGAGGACAGTTTGGTGATTCCTCAGGAAGCTAACTATAAAACTGCCATAAGATCCAGCCATCCCACTGCTGGGTATATACCCAGAAGAATTGAAAGCAGCGACATGAATATATATATTTACACCAACGTTCATAGCAGCATTATTCACTATTGCCAAAAGTTGGAAGCAACCCAGCTGTTCATCAAGAGATGAATGGATAAGCAAACTGTGGTACATATGTACAGTGGAATATTATTCAGCTATAAGAAGGAATGCAGTATTAACACACATGATAACATGGATGGATCTTGAAGACCTTATGATGAGTGAAGTTAGCCAGTCACTGAAGGACAAATATTTCATGACCTCACTGATATGACTTAAGCAAATTGAACAGACTCACAGAGCTAGAGTCTGGAAGATAAGTTAACAGGAGACAGGAAGGGAGTAGAGGGTGTTGAGCCAATGCCCATATGGGCAAAATCTATGAGAAGGAAGAAGGTTGTGATAGGGCAGTGGATGGGTGTGAGAGTGGTGCAGTGATGCTACTGGGTTTGGTGGTGCCGATCTGTGAGGGGGAGTATGGTTGGGACTTGGGTTGGACCATCCATGGAACTGGGGGGAGGGCTGGTGGAAGGAGCAGATGAACACTGGGGAATTGCAGGTCTGTGTTTAAAACTACAATGCTGGGAATGTTCTTTCAGCAAATATGGCATGGGAGGGCTACTGGTGTAGGGCATTGTGTGATGGGAGACATGTGGGAAAGAGAGAACCTGGGGCATGCCTCTGTGGAATATGTAAGTGTCCATCTTCTTGTAGAGTGTTATCTCAGTGGCTGGAGACCCACAATGTAAACAAGAAAATATTAAATTCCCATCCTGGATCCTGCAGTCTTCTCAATTAGAAGGTCAAGAATCTCTTGAGAATATAGGCAGTGCCTAATAAAAGAACACAGATGAATATGCCAAGCCCACAATATTATTGCAAGTAATTATAAAACTTATTCTTGAAAAAGTGAAACTTAGTGGTTACATAGGTTCTGAGGGGAGGAGGAGGGAAGAATAGAATAGATGGAATATATGGCATTTTTAGAGCATTAGAATTGTTCTGCATGATCTTGCAATAACAGATACAGGCCATTTTAAATTTCATCAAAATCTATGAAAGTGTATGGTGCAAAATGTAAATCATAATGTATATCATTGGCCATGGTTAGTAGCAATGCTTCAATATTTGTACATCAATTGTAACAAATGTACTATCCACATATACAATTTTATTAATAGTTGAGTGTGGCAAAGGGGGAAGGTGTTGAGTATATGGGAATTGTTTATATTTTCTATGTGGCTTTTCTGTAACCTAAAGCTTCTTTGAAGATAAAATGAAAAAAAAAAAAAGACACTGGGGAACATACAGAAGTAATTATTACTGTACATACAAGATAGCAGATCTTACAGTGATGAAATACACAATGCATGAAACACTTTTTATTTTATTTCAGTATTTAAAACTTTTTTATTTTTGTATTTTATTTGTTATTTTAAAATTGTTATTTCATTTTCTTATTAATTTTATTTGGTTGATTTTTTGGCTTCATTTTTGGAGAGGTTTTGCATCACAGAAGGTTCACAATTGTTGCATGGGAGGATCACTGGTGCAGGGTGTTGGTGATGGGGGATGTGTAGGGAAAGGAGAACGTGGGGCATGCTTCTCAGGCATATGAACATGTTCTGGTGTTCATGGAGCATTATCTCAGTGGATTTATACCCACACAAGATCCAAAAGAGTATTGAATTCCCATCCTGTTGAGTCCTGCTACATTCTCTAATAGAATGGCAAGAATCCCCTGGATGCATGGGCAGTGCCTAGTGAAGGAAGACAGACCAATACACCAGGCCCTTGATATTGATAATTGTACTTATGAACCTTTTCTTGTGAAATTGAAACTTAGCCTAATATTATATATTGACTAAGAGTTATCTCCTGAAAGCCTTTTTGTTGCTCAAATGCAGACTCTCCCTAAGCCAAACTAAGTCTATAAACATACTACCTTCCCCTCAGCATGCAAACTGACTCCCAGAGATAAACATCTGTTGGTATGCATTTAAAATGGCAACCACCTCAAAATGGCGGATCCAATGACTCAGCATTGCGGCCTCCTCCCCCCTGCCCCTGTATTCCCCCAATATTACCTTATTTGGACATAAGCGGCCTACGAGCCTTGTGGGCACCACCCACCTCCCCTGCCAGGAAGCCCTTTGCCCAGCAACAGCTGACTATAACCAATCATCACACAGACGCTGCCTCCAACCAATCAGCGGGCTACACGGTAGCCCTAAACCCTATAAATTGTACTGCACTTCCCTAATAAAGTAGACCTGCGCCACCAGCCTCGTCTCCGCAGCTTCTTTACTGCGTCGCCCTCCACACCGGATTCCCCCACACGCCGGCCAGGCCACCAGCTCGGGGTCTCCTCTCCCACCCGGAGAGAGAGACAAACCACAGCCTCCTTAAACATCCCTGGCTGTATTAGTCAGCCAAAAGGGGGTTGATGCAAAATACCAGAACTCTGTTGGTTTTTTATAAAGGGTATTTATTTGGGGTAGAAGCTTACAGTTACCAGGCCATAAAGCGTAAGTTACTTCCCCCACCAAAGTCTCTTGTCACATATTGGAGAAAGATGGCTGCCAACATCTGCAACGGTTCAGCCTCCCTCTTCCTCTGAAGGCTCTGTGGTCCCAGTTTCTTCCAATATCAGCTGTAGGCTGGGATAAGTCTCATCTCTCTCCAGGGGCTCGTTTCTCTCTGGCCTCAGCTGCTCAGGGCTCTGGTTTCTGCAGCTGCAAACTATCAGGTGAACAGCTTGTGTCTTTTCTCGGGTCCTCCACTGTGTCTAATGGGACCTTCTCTCTTTCCTCACCACCAAGCTCCTCTCTGTGCTTACTTCCCGGGCTCCAGGATCAAAACTCCAAACTCTGTTTTCTGCCATGTCTTTTCTCTGTGAGTCCCCACTCACCAAGGGGCCAGGGATGCTACATCCTACTGACATGGCCCAGTCGAAGCCTTAATCATTATTTAATCAAGTAAAGGTGAAACCTCTGAATCCGTTATAGTCTAATATGCCTGGAGGGACAAAGCAGTTTACAAATATAATCCAATATCCATTTTGGGAATTCATAAACAATATCAAACTGCTACACTAGCACTGAGAGTGAATAACCAAGAACCAACTAGTAATACATCTGGAAGAAGACCTTGACCAAAAGGGGGGAATATTAAATATAAATGAGTTTTTATGGCTAAAAGATTTCATAGTGAGTTGGGAGGTCATTCCAGAGGTTATGCTTATGCATATCTCAGCAGGATCTCATTTAATGCCACAGTAAATAGTGCCTCAAATAGCAGGTCTCCTGAGGGCTCTAGAGACATCTAGACAGTATAAGAAGGGCAGACAAGTTCAGGAATTTGGCACTCTGTCAGTGGGCTATACTTTGGAATTTATGCTCCATAGTGTAACAGAGTTAGAATCATTTATAGTTTCCCTACACATGGCCCTTCTGCCCCTTTTATTTGAACCTATAATTAGCACAATACTTGTTAAATATATTGTACCTGAGACTTAAATTTTTGGTCTTTTCATTTGCTAGTTGAGCCCTGAATCTTTGCAGAGTTGCAATACCTACTACATTAGTCAGCCAAAGGGGTGTTGGTGCAAAGTACCAGAAATCTGCTGGCTTTTATAAAGGGTATTTATTTGGCGGTAAGCTTACAGTCACAATGCCATAAAGCAAAAGTTTCTTCCCTCAACAAAATCTGTTGCCCTGTGTTGGAGCAAGATGGCTGCCGGTCTCTGAGAGTGTTCAGGCTTCCTCTTCCTCTTAAGGCTCCGTGGTCCCAGCTTCTTCCAGTATCATTTGTAGGCTGGATAATTCTCATCTCTAACTGGGGCTCCTTTTGATCCAGGCTCAGCTGCTCTGCTCTCTCCACAAGGCCAGCTGTAAACTGTCAGGTGAACAGGTCATCTCTCTTCCAGGGCCTCTGCCATGTCCAATGGAGCCTTCTCTCTTTCCTCACATCTGCTTCTCTGTGTTCTTCTCCTGTGTGTTTATTTCCCGGGGCTCCAACTCAAAATTCCAGCATCAAAACTCCACTGTCTGCTCTGCCCTGTGGTTTTCTCTGTGAGTCCCTGTCCACCAAGGGGTTGGGGAGTCAATGTCCTACTGACATGGCTCAATCAAAGCCTAAATCATAATTTAATCAAGTAAAAGTGAAACCTCTGAATCCAATACAATCTAATATGCCCAGAGGAACAAACCAGTTTACAAATATAATCAGTATTTCTTTTTGGAATTCATCAATAATATCAAACTGCTACACCTACTCTCCAATTCACTGAACTCACCCAGGACAACTTATAAAAGGATGATGATGGACAATACCCATTCCAAGGAACAGAGAGTGTCTGCAACTGCTAGGAAGATAGCTCCATCCATCTGCCCCACGGGATCTAAGCCCTCTTTCAATTAGAAAGGGCATCACCATCCAAAAATCTTCAAGATTGGGGTATGAATAATGGAATAAAGTATACTTATTATTCTATTATAGACTTATTATTATTCTAGCAATGGAAGAACTTTTATCATTGATATATAGGCAGTGGCCACCAGAGGTTCTGAGGGGAGGAGAGGGAAGAACAGGTTTAACATGGAGGCAATTTTAGGACATTGGAATTGTCCTTCATGACATTGTAATGATAGATACAGACCATTATACATTTTGCCAAAACTATAAAATTGTGCAGACCCAGGTGTAAACTATAATGTAACTATATCCATGGTTAGTAGCAATGCTTCAATGTCTTCATCAATTTTGACAAATGTACCACACTAATGAAAGATGTTGTTAATGTGGGAAAGTTTGGGAGGGGCAGGGGTTAGGGCATATGAGAATCCCTTATATTTTTTATGTAACACTTATGTAATCTAAAACTTCTTTAAAAATAAAATACATTAAAAAAGAAAGAAATCTAGATCAATGTAGTTGTCCATCACTACTTGTGTCAGTGAATTGAGGCTGATATTCTTTCCATCTAAGGCAGGGATGCATCATTACTTATTTCTGCCAGAGTTGGTGCAAGGTTTCTTAACGTCTTTTCTATTTTTATGATTTCCACCAATAAGAACACTGCTCTGATTGTTAGAATAAACAAAGAGTCAGCAATTCATGTCATATGCCTGAAAACTTGATTGGCTTCATTTTGTACCTCACAACTGAGTTCAAATTTCTAGCCCTAATGATTTATAAAATTATAATTTGTTTTTGTTTTTATGTTTTTAAACATAAGTATAAACAGGTCTTGGAATTCTCTTCCTAAATTGTATGATGTGTTAGTATGAAACAAACAGGACAAGGCAACCTAGTCATGAATGAAATAGTATCCCATAGGGGCACATGGAGATCCAGGAAAAAAGGATTTGCTCACAGCACAAGGTCAGAACCAAGGCCTTACATCAACTGGGTTACATATTTGAATCATTATTAGTCTTTCCCAGAAAGCAAATACTTGATCCACTGCCCTATGAAATATGTTAAATTCAAATTAAAAATTATTTAAGGTCTGATCATTAGGTTATGATATGTGGTTCTTGTACTGGGAAAGAGGGATGCCAGGAAAGCCAGAGCTGATTTGTTTATGGTCATTTATTCATGTAGGTGAAAGTTTATTCATTTGATGAATAAATCCAAGAAATACACAGGGGCCTTTCACCTTGGTAAAATTTCTAGGTGTCCATTGATATGAGGAATATACAGATATCATTTCTAAAGTGAAGGATAAGCTATTTCATCTGGCCCCTACTAGGACCAAAAGAAAGTCACAATGCTTAGTCGGTCTGTTCAGATTTTAGAGACAACATACTCCTCATTTATTTGTGCTACTCTGGCCCATTTACCTAGTGACCAGAAAAGTTGCTAGTTTTGAGAGGAGACTGGAACAAAAGGAGGCTCTGTGACAGGCCCAGTCTGTTGTGCAAGCTGCAATGCCACTTGGGCCATATGGTACTGGAGGTGTCAGTGGCAAATAGAGATGCTATCTGGAGCTTTTGGCAGGCCCCTATAGAATTACAATACAGTTCCTTGGAATTTTGGACAAGCCCTGCCATCCTCTGCAGATAAATACTTTCCTTTTGAGAAACATCTTTTGGCCTGCTATTGGGCCTAAGAAAAGACTGAACAATTAACCATGGGCCACCAAGTTACTATGAGACCTGAGTTCATGAGCTCAGTAATACCTGACTCACCAAACCATAAAGCTGGGTGCACGCAGAGCAACACCCCATCATCAAGTGGAAGTGGCATATATGAGATAAGACTTGAGCAGGGTATCTGAAGGCACAGGTAAGTGACATGAAGAAGTAGTCCAAATGCCCATGGTCACCACTTCTGCCATGTTACCTTCTCTTTCTCACCCCACAGCTATGTCTTTTTGGGGGAGTTCCTTACAATCAGTTGACTGGGAAAGAGAAAACTTGGGCCTGGTTTACAAATGGTTCTGCACAATATGCAGGTACTGCCTGACAGTGGACAGCTGCAGCAATGCAGTCCCATTCTGGGATGTCCCTGAAGGATAGTGGTAAGTGCAAATCCTCCCAGTGGGCAGAACTTTGAGCAGTTCACCTGATTGTTCATTCTGCTTGGAAGGAGAAAGGCCCGGAGGTGCATTTGTACACTGATTCATGGATTGATGCCAGTGGTTTGGCTGGATGTTCAAGGACTGAGAAGGAACATGATTGGAAAATTGGTGACAAAGAGGTCTGTAGATAGACTTTTCTGAGTGGGCAAAAAATATGAACATTCACCAGAAGGTGACTTCAGCAGAGGGAGATTTTAATAATCAAATGTATAAGATGACCTACTCTGTGGCTAGCACTCATCCTCTTTCACCAGCCACTCCTGTCATTGGCAAGGGGCTCATGAACAAAGTGACCATAGTGGTAGGAATGGAGGTTATGTATGGGGCTCAGCAACATGGACTTCTCTTCACCAAGGCTGACTTGGCTACAGCCACTGGTGAGTGCCCAATATGCCAGCAACAGAGAACCACAGTCAGCCCCCAATATGGCACCATTCCCTGATGTGATCAGCCTGCTACCTTGTGGCAAGTTTATTACATTTGACCACTTCCATCATGGAAGGGGCAGTTATATGTTCTAACTGGAATAGACACCTATACTGGATATGGGTTTGCCTTCTCTGCATGCAATGTTCCTTCCAAAACTAACATCGGTGGATTTAACAAATGTCTTATCCCCTGACATTTCATTACATACAGCACTGTTTCTGATCAAGGAACACACTTCACAGCAAGTGATGTGTGGAAATGGGTACATGTTCATGGAATTCACTTGTCTTACCATGTTCCCCATCATCCTGAAGCAGCTGGATTCAGAGAATTGTAGAATGGCATTTTGAAGACTCAATTATGGCACCAACTATGTGGCAAGGCTAGGGCAATGTTCTCCAGGAGGCTGTGTATGCTCTAAATAAGTGTCCACTCTATGGTACTGTTTCTCCCATAGCCAGTATTCACAGGTCCAGGAATTAAGTGGTGGAATGGGAATGGTACCACTCACGATTACCCCTAGTGATCCCTGGGAATATTTTTGCTTCCTGTCTCTGCAACCTTAAGCTTTGTTAGTCTACAGGTCGTAGTTCCAAAAAGAGGAGTGTTTCCACCAGGGAACACAACAATGATTGTGCCACCTGCCCACTTTGGGCTTCTCATATCTCTGAATCAACAGGCAAAGAAGGGAATTACTGTACTGGCTGGGGTTATTGATAATGACTGTCAAAGGAAAATAGGAGTGTGCCTACACAATGGAGATAAAGAAGAGTTTTCCCGGAATACAGAAGATCCCCTAGGGCGTCCCTTAGTACTACCTTGCCCTGTGATTAAAGTCTTGGAAAATTGTAACAACCCAATCCAAGCAGTGGCCCAGAATCTTCAGGAATGAAAGTTTGGGTCACCCCACCAGGCAATGAACCACAACTAGTTGAGGTGCTTGCAGAACATAAAGGGAACATGTAATGGGTAGTGGAACAAGATAGAGACAATTGCAAACTTTGACCACATGACCAGTTACAGAAATAAGGACTGTAATAGTCATGAATATTTCTTCCATATTTTGCTTCTGTGGATTTCTCTCTCTTTCTGTATTCATTCCATTTATAAAGGACTCCAGTAATAGGATTAATACAAATCCTGAATGAGGTGGGTCATACCTTAACTGAGTTAGCCTTATCAAAAACTCCTACTTACAATGGTTTTACCCACACAGGAATAAATTACATTTAAGAACATGTTTTTTTTTCCAGAGTTCATTCAAAGTCTCATCAAATTGGACCACGTAAAGACATGTTCTTTCTACATGCAAAATACACCCATTCCATCACAATATCCCAAAAGCTTTAAGTAATTTCATTAACAATGCTTAGTAAAAAAATCTCATCAAATTTGGCTATAGGGGTGGTTTGTCCTGGGACACAAGTGCTTTCTCTCTGTGGACCTGGGAAATCTAGAGAACAAGTTATCTGCTTCTAATATACAAATTAGGTCAGGCATAAGATAACCATTTCCATTTCCCTAGGGAGAAATTGGAAGAGTTTTCAGAACCAAAACCTGAAAGAAGGGATACAACATATCACCAGGATTTTATTTCAGTAACCCATTTTCAATTATGAGCAGACAGTAAAGGTTTCCAGTCATTTGGGGAAGGCTTCCATTAGAAGGAGAGAAAAAAGAAGCAAATAATAAAATGAAAATTGAATAAAACCAAAAGGCAGGCAAAAGTAAATTGAGTGGAGCAGAAATACTGAAAGGAAAGTTTCAAATAAGGGAAGACATTCTGGAAGATGTAGGTGTCAGGAAATACTGTTATAGCAATATAGAATGTCTAAGTGTGGAGTAACACTTTGGAAGGGAAAATCAGTATGGCTATAGAACTCAAGAAATTCCAGATAGAAATAATAATGAATTGGGCATCTCTCCAAGAGTGAAAGCAACTCTACACTATGAAAATATATTGATCCATCATAAAAGCACTAGAGTGGTTTATTGAGCAAGAAACTGGAAAAGCTATCTTGACACATTCTTAACCTAAATCTGTACTGCCTTCTGATAGTCAGAATATCCATCTCATTTAAGCACAAGGGAAAAGAATAATCACAAATAAACTCCATATAATCATATTTAAAGTGCCAAAGGATAAAAATGAAACCAAGTAATATTCCAATATTTAATAACATCAGAGCATAAAAAGGCAATGTGGTAAGCTAGGAAATAATTTAATATATTATAATAATGTAAAAGTAAATTTTTAAAAAACTAAAGATTCAAGAAAATCATATATCACAGAAATTAGATGATAGACATCAGGAGGGTATGATAACATGAGTCACAAATGCAGAAATAAGCTAGAAATAAAACAAACAAAAATTTAGAATACTTTATTAACTTATGAAAGTGATTACTCACCATAAAAAGCACAGTTAAGGAAAAAAATGAAAAGGATAGAAATGAAAAAAAATCAATTTGAATGCGAAAGAGAATTAGCAATTTGAAAGAAACAAACTAAAATGTTAAATCACAATTTTGATATTTAAAAAACTTGTTCATACAGATATACAATGAGTACAAGGCTAAAATTTATTTACTATTTCATTAATAGGAGAATAAGCAAGATGATAAATGATTCCAAGAACATTTAAGTGCTTTTTTGAAAAGGCACAACAAAATAAGTTTTTGTTTCCTTTTAAATTTTTATTGTTGATAATATGCAAAAAGATAAGTACATATATCATAAGTGCAAATCAATTTATATGAACTGAAACTAATCCTGTAAACAGGACCAAGAAAAAGAAGCAGAATATTTCCATCACTCCAAAAGACTCCTTAAATTCTCTTCTAGTCAGGATTGGAAATGTGTTTGTCTAGGAAGGAATTGTGGAAAATCCTGCTGTCTGGTAACTTGGACCCTTTGAGCCTCATGCAAAACTGACAAGGTTATTGAGAATTTTGTGTGAATAAATAAACTGCTAGGCTGACAGAAAGGGACAGAGACAGGACAAAATGAAGAAAAAATGACTTCAAGGGCATAACCATGGAATCAGAAATCTCCACTGAATCGACCATCTCAGGCTAACCCTTGGGAAGGGTAGAATTTCTGACCCAGGACTTGAAAGGTGCCGACATCTGTCCAGATGTTCAGGGAGAGCTCAGCTGCCACAGCAGTGTGAGAGGGTGGAATCTATCCTTCAGCTTCACGGTGAGCTTTGACAATCCTTGCAATGTTTAGAGAGGGTGGGGCTTATGACTTATTGTTTGCAGAGAGTAGGACCATGATCCAGAAAGGGTGGTTGTGCCACTTCAACCTGCCCTGAGGACAAAGCATTGATTCACAGATGACTCTCAGACTTTGAAATTTTTTGGTGTTGGCCTTGCTTGATTTCAGACTTGCTTAGGACCCTTACTCCTTTTTACTTCCAATTTATCTCTTTGAAATAGGAATGTCTATACTGTGTCAGTCCCATCGTTATATTTGGGAATCGGATAACTTGTTTTCTTGGTTGCACAGCTCTACAGACTAGAGATGAATTTTACCCTAAGATGGACCACAGCTACAACTAGGATGGATGAATGCATTTTGCATTTGGAAGGAACATGCCTTTTGTGTTTCAGAGGGTGCACTGTGGTATATTGACTTATGTACCCCAATTTGGACATGTTCTTAATCTTAATCCTCATTCCTATGAGTATAAACATGTTTCTACAAACTCTTGAACATATTATTTTCTTTTATGTCATAGCTCAAATAAGTGACAGTGGGTCTTAATCAATATTACTGGTGAATTTTAAAAAGAAGACAATGGAAGCCAGACATTGGAGATGCTTACACAAGAAGAAACTGGAAATCTTCAGAAACAAGTAAAACAGACACAAGGAGAGAGAGAGATCACCATATGACAGGAAGCAGAGATACAAGCCAAGGAACATAAAGGATTGCAATAAGCCAATACGAGAATGCTACAACTTTGGGGAGAAAGTCAAGACTTGTTGATATCTTGAATATCTTCAAAACTGTGAATCAATAAATTCCTTTTGTTTAAACCAACTCAATATGTGGTATTTGTAATGGAATTCTGACAAACTAAGAGGGTTTTTGACAGAACTGAGATGACATACATTAAGAGATTTGTTATAGAAATTGGTTCACAACATGATTATGGGGATTTCCAAGTTTGAATTCTGTAGGGCAGGCTGTGAGATGGAAACACCCATGAAGATGAAGTTGAATTTCCCACTAGAAGCTGGCTGACTGAAGTAGAAGCAGAAATTCTGGTTTTAAAGACCTCCAAGTGATTGCTAAAGGGCTGCCAATGCAAAGTGCCAGAAATCTGTTGGCTTTTATTAGGGATATTTATTTGAGGTCAAAACTTAAAATTACAAGGCCTTAAAAAGTCCAACTCAAGGTTGCTTTCTCACCAAAGTCAGTTGCCACATGTTGAAGCAAGATGGTCACTGATCTCTGGCTTGTCTCTGCCTTCTCCTCTGGGCTTCCTTTTCCTCTTGAGGCTCCATGGCCTCAGTCCCTTGAGGTTTCATGCTTAAGTGAACCCATAGTCCTCTCTCTCCTGGCATAGAGCTTGTTTCTTTCTGGGCCCCCATCAGGCTTTGTCCCAATCTCAGCTGTAAGTTATCAGGAAAAATGTCTCATCTCTCCCTGGGTCTTCAGATGTTTGATCCTTCTCCTTTCTGTTACATGGCAGGATAAAAAATGACAGAGCTGTCTCTTCCTGTGTGTCTGTCTGTCTATCTGTGTGTCCAGCAGGGGACAAGACTTAACCTGGGTCATGTCCACTGACATAGTCAAATCAAAACCCCTAATCTTAACAAGTAATCTAATCAAAGACACCTCAGCTTAATTTAATACAATCAAAATTTATCACAACCAGAGGAATAGATTAGTTTACAAGTATAATCTTTCTCTTTTTGGGATTCATAAAATAATCTCAAACTGCCACAGCTGGAAGAACCACCACAATACTGTGGACAATCTCATTTGTTGGTGGTAGATCCATGGGTTGTAGATGCAATCAGTTGATTATAGGTGCAAATTAATCTATGACAATCAGTGATCATTAGGCCATCAGTTTCACCAAACAATTGGACAGCATACCCTGCCCAAGTGGAAAGAGGAAATTAACCATCACAGTCCACTGCTTATCAACTTGGCTCTCATATACATCTACTTAAAGCATACTTAATCCCCAAATAAAGACAATAAATAGTCATACTTCTCCCTAACATAAAACTGTCCTGTGTACAACAGAAAAGGCATTGTGCTTTCTCCAGAAGAGGATGCAAGTCCTTGAGTGATATTCACTCTTATCCTCTAAATGTAATAGGATGACATAAAGTTAATATAGCCTATGTTTTATGATAAGGGGGTAAAAGATGGAAGAAAACAAAGGTATTTATTTTATATGTGTGTATGTCTATAAACATATTCATAACAAAATAAGGGAAAGTACTAAAAAATTAAAATATTTGTTTCTGCAATTGCTTACATGGTCATAACTAGTACTTTTAACTACCTTTACCTACTACCCATTCCATATTCCCTTTACCTCAGCAAGCATCTCAGGTGGTCATGGTCCTTTTCTTGGTGGGTGACCCAAATCTCATTCCTGAAGGCTCTAGACCATTTGTACTCCTGAACGGGTTGGATTGTTGTACTATTCCATTGACTTTAATCACAAGGCATGGTAGTACTAAGATATATACTAAGGGACCTCCTATATTCCAGACATACTCTTACTTACATCCATTAGCAATCCAATTTCACCTTGGTAAGCAGGATCAATGATCCCAGCCTGTACAGTAACTCCCTTTTTGCCTATTGATTCAGAGACATGAGGAGATTAAAATGACCAACTGGCAGTCTTATGTTTCAGTTCAATGGAACCATTGTTGTTTTTCTTTGGTGGAAGTGTTCCTCCCTTTGGAGACCTCTAGGCCAGCAGAGCCCAAGTTTGCAGAGACAAGAAGCAAAAATTTTGTTAGTGAATCACATAGGTAATAATGATTGGTGTCTCTCCCATTTATGCTGTGTTATTCCTGGCCACATGAATCCTGGCTATGAGAGAAACAACATCACAGAGTGCACACTATTTTAGCGCATATACAACCCCTTGAGGAATATTTCCCCAGTGATGTAAGATATTTCTCCCCTGTTGACATTGTGATTGAGTCTTCAAAAGGCCATTCTATCTAAATGATTCAAGATGATGGAGATTGTTGTAATATCAGAGAATCCTATGATCATGGGACCACTGTACACACTTCATTTGCTGTGAAGTAATTTAATAGAACAGAAGCAATGTTTTTGAAATAGCATGATAATAGATAACACATTCTATAAGCCCACAGATTGCAGTTTTGGCAGAAGCACTGTGTGTACAGAAGACAAATCAGTATCCAGAGTAAGTGTCCAGGAAGAACAAAATACTGCCCCTTTCATGATGAAAAGAGTGTAATGTAATCCACTTGCCACCAAGTAGCAAGGTGAACATTTGAGGACTGGTTGGTAGCCTCTGCTGCTGTTAGGTTGGGCTCTCAAAAATGGTGTAGCCAGATCAGCCTTTGTGATTGGAAGTTCATATTGCTGAGTCTATGCATGAACTCCATCCTTACCACTATGCCTACTTTATTCATGAGCCCATTGGACGATGACAAGAATGGCTGAGTAAAAAGTCTTAACTAGTATCCACAGAACAGGTCATCCTATCCATTTGATTATAAAGTCCTCCTCTGCTAAAGACACTGTCTGGTGATCATTCACATAGGACACAAATAAATTCACGTTTTTCATCCATTTAAAAAGTTCTATCCACATACCTCTCCCCCAGACCATTTAGTCTTCAATTTTCCAATAATATCCTTTCAAACCCTGGCCAGACACCAAACCACTGGCTTCAGCCTTTAAACCTGTACAAAAGTCCATCTCTGAACATTTCTCCTTCCAAGTAAAATGAGCGTCAAGGTTCACTTCTCAAGAGTCTGCCCACTGAGATGATTTCCCTCCAACACTGTCCTTAAGGAATGTCCCAGAAAGGAGCTGTAGTGCTACAGCTGTCCACTTTTGGGTGGCACATGTATAATGTGCATAACCCTCTGCAAATGAGGCCCATATTTTCTCTTCTTTTGAGGGACCCCCCAAAAAGCCACAGCAGTGGGCTGGGACAGTGAAGGAAGGTGGCAGAAGTGGGTGTCAAGGGCATTTGAGCACTCCTTCAGTAACTGACTTGAACCTCAGTGTCTGCTAGTGCCTGATCTCCTATAAGCCACTTCCATTTGATGATAGATTGCTTCAGTGTATGCACAGTTTGATGGCTTAGTGGGTCAAAGAATATCCATTTCATGATAGGAAGCTCAGCTTTCGTGATAATTAGGCGGCCATGGTTAATCATTCAATTTCTTCTAAAGTCCTGTGGTGAGTTAAAATCTGTTTCTCAAAAGGAGAATAGGTATCTTCAAAGGATGGCAAGTTTTGTTCCAAAATTCCATGTTTGCACTCTGATTCCTGTATAGATGCCTGACAGAGACTCCAAACAGCATTTCCATTTGCCACTGACACTTTGAGCACCTTGCATATGCTGGATCATTATGGCTCAGGTGGCAAAGCAGCTTGCACAGTAGTCTGGATCTGTTACAGAACTGCCTCTTAATTTGGACCCCACTCAAAACTAGCAACTTTTTGGGTTACTTGGTAAATGGACAAGAATACCACCTTAATGAGAAATATGTTGTTTTCCAAATCCTCAGCAGCCAACTAAGCATTATGCCTCTTTTTGGTTGTAGGAGGGGCAAGAAACAACACATTTTCCTTCATCTTAAAAAGGATATCTTGACACTGCCCTCTTCACTGGACGCCTAGAATTTTCACTGATGTGGAATGCCCCTGAATTTTTGTTGAATTCATTACTTATCCTCCGACATGCAATTAATTTACCAATAAGTCTAGAGTAGTTGCTACATCTTGCTTAATTCGTCCAGTCAGCATAATATCGTTAATTTAAGGGACCAGTGTGATGTCATTTGGAAGTGTAATTCAAATAAGGTAATTACAGAGTAGAGTATGAGATAGGGCTTTAGATTTGCTCTACCCCTGAAGAAGGAGAGTGAAGGTGTTTTGCTCTTCTTGCCAGGTGAAAGCAAACTAACAGGAATTGGGAAAAAGTGTTTGTCAAATCAATAGCTGCACACAAGTACCTGGGGATGTGTTAATTTGCTCAAGCAGTGATACCAAATCTGAAACAGCAGCTGCAACGAGAATAATTGCCTGTTTAAGTATATAATAATCAATTGTAATCCTCCAAAATCCACCTGTTTTCTGCACAAGCGGAAAGATGAGTTGTACTGGAATGTGGTTAAATCACCACCTTGCATCCTTCAAGCCCTGATGATGCTGATCTACACCATGTAACTGTGAATCTCTTTCTGAAAACTCTCTATTCAATCCCATCAATCAAGAATCTTTCAACAGTACCACACACTTTTGATTATTTTAGCCTTTTAATAAATTCTAAAATCAGATTATGCAAGTCTTCTAACATTATTCTTTTTTAATCAAATTTGTTTTGACATATTAGTCCTTTGATTTTTCATATAAATTATAAAATCAACTTGTGAATTTCTGAAAACAAGCTTTTGCTTAAATTTTAATTGGGTTGCATCGAATCTATAGATTAATTTGGGATTGCATTTAATTAATTGATCAGAATCCCTACCAATATCATATTTCTTAATTTCTTTATTTTATTCAGATTGCATGACAAATATTTTCTACCCACTATGTTAGAATCTCTTTGCATGGGTCCCAAGCATCATGTATTTTTCAAAATTATTCTAAGATTTTCTTATGAATGTAGCAAGGTACTAATCCATAGGCTAGTATATGGCATCCCCAAAACAGACAGACTATATAAAACTCAAAACATGTAACCTTTAACTCTACCAGACTTCTAATATTCTAAATTTCTATCACATAGACTAGTACAGGTCTATGTGATAGACCTGCCCCAGCCCTTCTGTTAATACTTCCCATTCATAAATTTTTTTCCTCTTTTACATTCTCAACAAGCTTAATCTATCTCTCACGCTACTGAGAAGTATAGCACCTTAAAATTTTAAAAAGAAGCATAGTAATTTTTATTAAACAATTATATATTGTGCCATTGGTTACCCTTTACATATTATCTTATTACATACATATTTATGGAATTTTTTAGGAATTTAAGAGGTTATGTTTCTAGTAAGAGGAAGCTGATTTCAAGGAATTTAAGTTATTAACCTAATGTCATATAGCTAAAAAAATATTAGAGCTAGGACTATGTATTAGAAAAATAATCATTTAATTACTTCCCTGATCCTATGCCACATTGTTTTTCTGCTGAGTGACTATTATTTTTACTAAATGGCAAACTGCATTCATGTAGTCATTTTTATCATGTAATTCATTTTTTCAGAAACTTTCACATGTTTATCATGGGAAAAAAATCTCATCATATTACTTTTCTGTTGCATAAGACAGTTATTGTGTTTTCTCTTTCGATACACCCTACGGACTTCAAGAAGATCTTAATAAACTGTCATACATATCCAAGTGCATAATACTCATAGTGTACTATAATAATTGAATGACCAGTTCAATTCCAGAGGTAAAAAGAAAAGTTTTTCATAACTTATACATTATTTTAGAAACTATAACCCTGAATCTCAAACTAGAGTATGTGTTTTAACATTTAAATTTGAGATAATGTGTTATAGTTTACTCAGAGTTGTTTTAAAAAATGGAACTGCAGACTTCCAAGGAACATAGGAGGAGAAATAGGAAGTTCTCTACATAATAAGTCAATAGAGCTGCAAATGAGAAATTTGCTTTAATTTTGGATGCAAGATAATAGAATATGGACAATAGAAATATGGGACTATATTTAAATATTAGAGAAATAATTAAAGAGACAAAATTAATTTTCAACCATGCATTCAGTGTATACCACTTTGATATATTTTTTCAAATAAAAAATTATAAATGAATTATAAAGCTAATTTACTAGTTAGCTAATTGATCTAGAAGTCATTTTATTATTTTTTTAAATTTCATTGTCTTTAAGTTTGATGGATTTATGAAAATAATTGTAAAAGCAGAGAATATAGTTTGAATTCTTTCTAGGCAATAATGGCTCCAGAATATTTCATGTAACAGTGGGACTGGTAGATATAATGTGTGCTTTAGTCTATGGAGTCAGAGAAACCTGAGCTTGAATCCCCACTCTCCTGGTAACTAACTGTGTGTAGCCGTTGGCCAATTTAATGTAATTATTAATTCCAAAAATATAATTGGATCATGCTTATAAACTGATCTGTTAATCTGGGAATGATTAAGTTATGATTAGGGCATTGACTGGGCCATGTCAGTAGGTCATTAAGCCCCACCCCTTGGTGGGTGGGGAATCAAATATAAAAGGCCTGGCAAGAACATAGTTGAAGCAGTTTTTGAGAAACAGTTTTGATGTTGGAGAAAAGGCCCCAGGAGAAGAGAAGTGAGCGGTTTGCCTGATAGTCTACAGCTGACCTTGTGGAGGAACCAGAAGAGCTAAGCCCGGAGAGAAACGCAGCCCCAGGAAGAGAGTAACACAAGACACCTGAACCCTGGCAAACGTTGGCAGCTGTCCTGCTCCAACACGTGGCAATGAACTTTGATGAGAAGAAACTTAATGCTTTATGGCCTGGTATCTGTGGACTTCTACCCCAAATAAATACCCTTTGTAAAGACCAACCCATTTTTGGTATTTCACATTAGCACCCCTTTGGCTGACTAATACACTGTGTGACTTATGTATCTAGCTTCACATAGGTTTTCTCATATATAAAAGGATACTAAAATATTTAGTTTGCCAAATGCTATGTAGATTACATAAAGTAATATCCATAAAATTACTAACCCCTAGTAACCACTTCATAAAATGTAGTAACTGCTATCACAGCTTCTTGTTTTATGTTTCTAAATATTTCCTTCTTCTCAAGTTTTATGTTTCCAAAGCTGTTCTCATGGATGTCTGTTTATATTTTCAGACTACATAAGAGTTAAGAAAATAGTTTTATTTTAACCTTTCAGATTGATGATGTTTTTTAAAAATTCTGTATTTTTTTCTTTCTGGCCTCTATCTCCACTTTAAGTGATATCAACGATACATATACACAACCAGTTTAATAGTCCAGAATATTAGTTAACAGGAATAACTGTTCGTGAGCAGATTAGATTAAATGGCTAGATGTGATACATTTTCTCTAGCATATTTCCAATTCTTACAGTCATGTAGAGAATTTCTGTAGAGTCATGATTTGTTAGAAAATATTCCTTAATTTGTAAATCAACTTCTTGCTCTACACAGAAATTCAATGACTAAGAATTGCCAGAAATTTCATTTTCTAGAGTATCAGAAGAATTTATGTTGAAAATACTAGTATTTCACTGACATCTCCATAAGCAGAATGTGGTTTCAGAGATGAATCATTTTGGAAACTTATAAATAGGATATTGATATTCACATGATTTATTCTCAATAGAATGATACTTAATGTATATTTAATGTCTTATACTAAATATATGCATTTTAATTTGCTAAAAGCTGATGAAAGTAATGTACAGAAATAGGTTGGCTTTTACAATGGGGATTTATTTATTTATAAGCTTACAGTTCTGAGGCTATGAAAATGTCCAGTATTCATTAGGCAAAGTTCATCAGGCGATGCTTTTCTCCCTGATGACCGGATGCTGCCAATCCTGGACTCCTGTCACATGGCAGAGCACAATGCGGCATCTGCTGTCTCTCCCTTCTCTTCCAGGTCTCACTGCTTTCAGTGTCTGGTTGCTTCCTCTGTGGCTTTCTTTCTCCTGGATTACCTTGAGTTCAGCTTCTTGCTCTCATGGCTTTTTTTTCTCTGCTTCTGTGGCTTTTTTCTCTGTATGTTTTTCTCTGTATTCATCTAGTTTATAAAGGACTCCAGCAAGAGGATTAAGACCCACCCTGGGTCATGCCTCCTGAAGAAATTTAATCAAAAGGCCCTTAGCTGCAGTAACCTAATCAAAAGGTGCCAACAACAATAAGTTCAAACCAAAGTGAATGGATTAGCTTTAAGAAAAGAAATTTCTGGGGTCCGTAAAAGCTTCAAACTACCACAATATGTGTAACTTAAAGAAGAAATACTTGGCTTCTTGTTTAGGGCCCCTTAATTACTCAGTGTTTTCATGAGAAATAATTGGTTTTTAATTCTGTATTTATTTTATTTTAGAGAAATTGAATTTGGAAATATTTCAATTTTATGCAAGCTTCACATATGGTCAAAATTTAATTTAATATAAGTATTTCAATATATCTCAGAAATAAGCATGCTGCAATGACAATATTTTTATCCAGTTGAATAAGATATGCCTGAAAATTTTGGTCAATATTAGTTATTTTGTGGTTTGGAAAGATGAAGTTCTATCTGCAAACTCATACTGCCACTCAGTGAGATCTGAGATTTTAATTCAGTGTTATAGAGACTCTTAATCCTCCAAAACATGTTTCAAAATTTCAGTTAAGTAGAGGTTAGAGTTGGCATCTTGTTGAAATTCACCAGTGTGTGTTAGTCACGATGTATTATATAATGGATTCTTTTAGTAGGCTACCTATTGACACACTTTTCAAAATTCTTGCATAATTTTATTTCCTTTCACTGTGTTTCTTCCACCTACCTGTTTTGTCCCTAACACTTTTCAGTCAATATTACTGTATCTAATTTATAGGTTATTGTAAGAGAGAGAGAGACAGGGAGAGAAATGTGATGGAGAGAAAGAAAATTAGGAGTTATTTGGAACAGAACTGCCTTTTTTATTATGCCCAGATAATTACACTAGTACATAATTATATTATTAGTTGATATCTTTAAAAGTTATTTTATTAACATAGACACTCAAACTAAATCAGAAATTATTATGATTTATTTGTGTTTTCCTCATGAGACAATGTAAGTTGTCTGAATTTATAGAGAAATCACAATTTAGCTTAATCATACATTTTCACTCTAGATTTCTCTGAGTCAAATGAGTATATTTTTTCTCTAAACCCACAATTATTATGCTGTTTATTCTATGTATTAGAAAAATATTTCACCTAGATCTGTGAGAGTCTTTCTGGGGAAATACAGATGTGGCTTTCTTTTCATTTCAATAATTTTAAGTTGATTTATGCATTCTCTTCTTGGCATATGAACGTCTCAATATGACAACACCTTAGCATGATTCAGGTCATGGATATAAATCATTTTTAGGTCACTAAATGCAACTTGGCCCAGTGCATGGCAAATGCTTGTCTCTATTAAATCCTTGAAAATACAGGGGCCAATGAATTAAGATGGGTTAAAACACATTGAACTATGGCACAGAAGGAAAAACAAAAGTTACTATGCTGAAATCTTGCTCCTAAATAAGGATCCAAGATTTAACTGTGTTCAATCACTAAAGCTTTCAGTTCCTATACGGGTGACTCTTTTAACTTTTTTTTTTTGGCCATGCACTCTTTCTTTTTCACAGGCCATTGAATGATAAACATTCTATTGGTGTAGGGAAGAATACCAGAAATCAAATGCTACTTTTGGCAAATATCATGATTTAATTATTTCAGCAATAGTTTTATTAACAATTTTATTAATGATCCAAGAGCTGTAGGACAAAATCAAGTAGTTTAATACACATGCAGTTAGAGTTCAGCAACAAGAATGAGAGAGAATGGACCAGAAGAAATATTTAAGGATATAATGGCCAAGACTTTCTCCAAATTTAGGAAAGACATCAAATCATAGGGCCACAAATGACAGAAATCCTCCAGGAAGGATAAATGCAAAAAGCAAATCACCAGACCATAAAACTCATGGAGAGTCATCAGATCTACTGAAAAAAAGCAAAGGTAAGTGTACAATTACAAAAACAGACAGAGGACAACCAGCAAGAAGGCGGCAGAGTAAGGAGCTCCTAGAGTAAGCTTGTGCTACAGGGCAATTAGTAATCAGTCTGAGCTAAATAAAACATCTGTTTGGGGTCTCTAGGAGACTAGAAGAACATCCTGCAATATCCTTGAAAGAAAGGAAGGAGGAGACTGCCCATATGCAGAGAAGATTCTCAAGTAGAGCACTCCATGCCCCGGAAGCCTGTGCCCATAACCCACTGGAAGCACAAGCTACCTTAGGAACTATTCCGTAGCTGAAATTGGAAGCTCTACTTCACAAAAACAGGGGAGGAAGAGACGGTTGGGCACCAACTTCAGCTACTGATTAGTAAATTTGGTGAGCTAATGTATAATCCTAAGAACAGCTAAAGCCTGAACTTGTCCAAGTCAGAAAAAGGCTGGTAGCCACCATCTTAACTCCAACCCTGGCAGAGGGGAAGCAGGTGGACTGAAAATCACAGTGCTGTTAGGCACCGGTTCCTTTCCATCCAGATCAGATTGCAGCTCTAGCCTAAGCCCCAGGCCCACCTCTGGCAGGGAGGAAGCAGGGATGTCCTGCACCAGCCTCTCCGGGAAAATACAGGCCACGTCTTGGAGGCCAGTGATCATCCTATTCTGGCAATATAAGCTGCCTCAGGAGCTATTTTGTGGCTGGAGTTGGAATCTCTATTTCCCAAAAATGGGAGGAAGAGATGGTTAGCCATCGATTTCAGCTACTGATTAGTAAATTGGGTTGACTAAAGTATAACCCTAAGAACAGCTAAAGTCTGAACCTGTCCAAGTAGGAAAGAGACCAGTAGCTGCCATTTTGACTCCACCCCCAGCATGAGAGGAAGCTGGGCCGACTGAAAATCACAGTGATGGTAGAGATGGGTTTCTTTCACCCAGATCGACCTCCAGCTCCTAGCCTAGGCTTCAGCCCCACCTTTAGCAGGGAGGATTCTGGTGGGCCATGCACCAGCCTCTCCAGGTAACTGCAGGTACATTCAGCTGGCACAGACTGCATAGTCGGAAGTTTACCGGGCTAACTGCAGTCATTTTGGACCTGCACAGCATAGATTGCTGCCCACACCTGCAGCTCCATCCCCGCCACAGGCAGAGGAGAAAGGGGCATGAAGCTTCATCAATCTCTCTGGGCAATTACAGTCTAGACTTGAACTACTTGGAATATTACACATGGCTGTGACTCTGTCTCGACCACTGGCAAAGGAGAAAGTTAGGAGAAGCTTCCTTTGTGCCTGGGGCAATGAGGGCAGCTTGAGCATCCACAGCTTACAGCACCAACTACATCCTTGGCTCTTACTACACAAACAGCAAGGGAGAAAGGGCAAGAAAGCCTTAAACTAAAGAGAGAAACTGCACCTAGAATAAATACTCTAGCAAGTCAGATGACAAGACACCAACAAAAAACTACAATCCACACCCAGAAGCAGGAAGATTTGTCCCAGTTAAAGGAACAAGATAAGCCTCCAGATAATGTAAAGGAGTTGAGACAACTAATCATAGATGTTCAAACGAAACTCCTTAGTAAATTCAATGAGATGGCTAAAGAGGTTAAGGATATCAAGAAGACATAGAATGGGCACAAAGAAGAATTTGAAAGCATATATAAAAAAAATAGCAGATCTTATGTGAATGGAAGGTGCAATAAATGAAATTAATTATACACTGGAAATATACAATAGCAGATTTGAGGAGGCAGAAGAAAGAATTGGTGAGCTTGAAGAAATGGCCTCTGAAAGTGAACAAATGAAAGAACAGATGAAGAAAAGAATGGAAAAAATTGAACAGGGTCTCAGGGAACTAAACAACAGCAAGCAACATGCAAACATGCATGTCATGGGTGTCCCAGAAGGAGAAGAGAAGGGGAAAAGGGGCAGAAGAAATGTTTGAAGAAATAATGGTAGAAAATTTCCCAACCCTATTGAAGGACATAGACATCCACGTCCAAGGAGCACAACATACTCCCATCCAAATAAATCCGAATAGACCAACTCTGAGACATACTAATCAGAATGTCAAATGCCAAAGACAAAGAGAGAATTCTGACAGCAGCAAGAGAAAAGTAATGCATAACATAACAGATATCCAAAAAGATTAAGTGACGATTTCTCATCAGAAACCATGGAGGAAAGAAGACAGTGGTATGATATATTTAATATACTGCAAGAGAAAAACTTCCAGCCCAGAAACTTATATCCGGCAAGACTGTCTTTCAAAAATGAGGGTGAGTTTAGAATATTCACAGATAAACAGAAACTGAAAGAATTTGTAACCAAGAGACCAGCTATGCAAGAAATATTAAAGGCTGTGCTACAGCCTGAAAACAAAAGACAGGAGAGAAAGAGGTTTGGAAGAGAGTCTGAAAATGAAGCTTATATCAATAAAAGTAACTAAAAGTGTCAAAAGAGTGGTGAAAATAAAATATGACAGATAAATCCCAAATATTCAAGAATAACCTTAACCAACGATGTAAAGCATTTGTATTCAGAAAACTACAACTCATTTTTAAAAGAAATCAAAAAAGACCTAAATAATTGGAAGAACATTCCATGCTCACAGATTGGAAGACTAAATATCATTAAGATGTCAATTCTATTCATGTTGATATACAGAGTCAAAGCAATCTCCATAAAAATACCACCAGCATATTTTAAATAAATAGGAAAACATGTTTATCAAACTTATTTGGAAGGGTAAGGGGTCTTGAATATCCAGAAACATCTTAAAAAAATGAAAAGCAAAGTTGGAGGACTCTCAGTTCTGGACTTTAAATCATATTACCTAGCTACAGTGGTGAAAACAGCATAGTACTTGCATAAAGACCGACACATAGACCTATGGAACCAAACTGACAGTTCAGAAACAGACCCTCCCATCCATGGTCAAGTGATTTTTGACTAGCCTGTCAAACCCGCCCAGCTTGGGCAGAACAGTCCACTCAACAAATGGTGCGAGAGAACTGGATATCCATAGCCAAAAAAAGGAAAAAGGACCCCTACCTCATACCTTATACAAAAATTAAGTCAAAATGGATCAAAAACCTAAATATAAAAGCAAGAACCATAAAGCTACTAGAAGAAAATATCTTCAAGACCTGGTGGTAGATGGTGGATTCTTAAAGAAGATAAGAGGATGACTGAGATGGACTACTGATGTTTAATGTGTGTAGAAGTTTTAACTAACTTTAATGTAAAAGTCTGTAAATTTACAGAGTTGATGGTAACAGATTATAGTGAGTAACAGCTTATTTATAAATGGAAATGTGGCTGAAAACGGTAGTCTAGGATGTAAATACCAATTGACAGAAAGCTAGAGAAAAATCTAGGAACTGAATAGCATAGTAAACCCAGAGATGGATGAGAATTGGGATTGATGGTACAGATGCAAGAGTGTCCTTTGTGAGCTAGAGCAGATATACATCACTATCGTATTGTGGTAAAATGTGGAGAAGCATGGGAAAAATCCAACTGGAGTGATCTATGGACTGTGGTTAACAATAATACTGTAATTTTCATGCAGTATGCCAAAGATGTTCTGTGTTGATAATGAGGTATTATGGAGAAAGTGTGCCAAATGTACATTGTCAACTTGTTAATAATCTGTGGATATTGCCTCATAACCTGTAACAAATGTTCCACCATGGTGTGATGTGTTGATAGAGGTGTGTTGTTTGAGAATTCTGCACATGTGCATTATTGTTTTGTAAGTTTACAACTTCTGACATAAAAATATATTTAAAAAATAATAATAGGATGGATTGGGGGGGAAAAGAGACCAAATGTAAGATAACAATTATAGTTAGTACTAAGATTTTGACAATATTCTTTCATAATTTATAACAAATGTCTCACAATGCAAGGTGTTGGTGGTGGGTTGATGTATGGGACCCCTGTATGATGTTATACATGTTTGCTTTGTAAGTTCACATCTTTTAATATACACTTATTGTTTATGTATGTTCATGTAAAATGTTATAAAAATAATAATAATAGGGTGGATTGGGGGAAAAATACTTTGGTTAGTAGTAATATTTTGAGGATGCTCTTTAATCGTTAGTTAAAAATGTTTCACAACAATGCAAGGTATTGATGTATGATAGTCCTGTGTGATGTTATGTATGTTTGTTTTGTAAGTTCTCAGCTATTACTATACATTTATTGTTTATGTACAAATATGTAGGAGTTATATACTTCAATAAATTTTTTAAGAAGTGGTAAAAAAGCAAACAGAGGAAAATACATATTGCATGCAGAAGAAAAAGCATAATTATTATAAAGGACTTGTAATCCAAAATGAAAAAGGTCAGAAATAATGGAAAAACATCTTTAAAGTACTGAAAGTTAAATACCCATTCCAGATTTCAATACTCACTGAAATTAACTTTTAAATAAAAGATCAAAATAAAATCTTTTTAGGAAAATAAACACACATGCACAAAGAAATATTTTTTTCCCCACAGACTTTCATTTTAAAAATCATCCAGGCAGGAATATGATAGCAGAAGGATGCTTGAGTTTAAACATAGACATATATGGCAATGTCATTGTAAAACTGAAGGCAAATGTTTGATTTTTAAATTTTTAATTGATTTAAAAATAATTTCCTAAAGCAAAACAAGTTTGAGGAATTTTGGGTGTATACCATATGTAAAAGAAAAATTATGATAAAAGTAGCACAATGATTGGGAATGAAGAATTGAATCTCTACCACTTTACAGTTCTTACATTATAAGTTATGTGGTATATTATTTTAGGTAGGCTATGATAAATTAAACATGCATATAATAATCCCAAGGACAACCAATAAAAAAGAGAAGACACAAAAATTACAAACATAAGGGATTAAAATAAGGATATCATTATAGTCATCCACAAATATGAAAAGAAAGATAAGAAAATTTTTATGAACTACTTTTAGTTGTTAAATTTGATAATTTAGAGTAAATATACAATTCTTTAAAATGCTCACATCAGAAGAAATGGTAGCCTTAATATTCCTATACCTTTTAGAGAAATTGGATTTTTCCTTTAAAATCTTCTAAATGACTATTTGGAATTTGTTTTACAAATGTGAAAATCATGTATTTCCCTCATACTGGAATGTGGACAGAGTTCTATATGAAACCTCTTCAACCATGCAGAAGACGACTATTTGGAGATAGTAGAGTAACAACAGAGAAGAAACCTGGGTCCCACGATTGCCTCATGGAAAAGAGCCACCCACAAAGCCTAGTCAGCTAAAGTCTTCACTGTTACCCCCAAGGATACTTTCCACTTTGTTGAGCCGCTGTTTCTGAAGCCCTTTCTTACAATAGCCTGTACCTAAGTGATAGAAGTTCTCTCCCTACCCCAGTCACATCACTTGATAAATCACTCTTTCCTTTGCAGAGTTCTTCCTTTCTGGAAACAGGACTATACATGTATGCTTGAGGATATTTAGCAGCTATCTCCAAAATTACAATGTCTTCTATTAACAGCTCTAGAGAACACTGATAGCACCATACACCTCTCAAAAATCCCTGCTTTTTTGTTAATGCTTTTTAATATAATAATTATTGCTTTTTTCAACCCTGAAATATTAGTATATTTTTGTAAAAAAAAATGTCATATCACAGAGTGGTGAGTAATAATGCAATCTCTAAAGGCAGTGAGTCTGGTTCAAATGTGAGCTTGTCCTTTAACCTGTTGACTGACCATGACTAAGTTATGTTCCAGTTTCATCCTCTTTAAAATTCAGCCTTTCAAAAATATTTATTGAAGCACTCTTCTAAGTACTGAGGATATAGCACTGGGCAAAACTGGAAAAATATTGTGCTCATAAAGCTTTTATATAGTGGAGGAAAACAGAAAGGAAACAAAAGCCTTAAGTGAAATATTGAGAATGCTAGATAGAGTAACTGCTATGGAAAACAAATGCAGCAAGGACAAGGGATGGGATCAGGCACTATTTTAAATAGGGTGGTAAGGGATGGTATTACGAGGAAGTGAATGAGAAAAGACCCATGCAGTTATCTGGGGGATGGGAAATTTAGGACGAAGAAAAAAATGGAAGAAGTATCAGGGATAATGTGTTGAGGGAAGCAGAAGTTCAGTTTGGCTGTGCCAAAGTGAGCATAACAGATGCAATGGTAAAGGATGAGTTCATAGAAATAAGACAGAGGAGCAAAATCATGTTGGAGCTGAGGCTCTTATGAAAATTTTGAGTTTTACTCTGAGTGTAATGGGAAGTCATGTAGGTTTTGGAAGAAAAGTGACAAAATACAATTTACATTTTAACAGTAACACTCTGGCCCCTACATAAAGGTTCAATTTAAGAGGAATAAGGCAGAAAACAGAGAGAAAATCTAGAAGGCTGCAGCAATATTTTAAATCTGAGATTATAGTCTTTTGGGCCAGAGTGGTAGCAGAGGAGGTGTTGAGAAACAGTCACCCTCCAAGTATATTCTGCACAGAGAATCAGTATGATATGCCGATGGACTCGATGTGGGGTGTGTGGCATAGAGAAAATGCCAAGATAAGGCTTAAGTCTTTACCTGAACAAGTGGGAGGATGACTTTCCATTACCTGAGATTAAATTTTAGGTATTTTGAAAAAACTACCTGAGAGTTATCTTGTGAAGATAAATTACGTGAATTATATACTGAAAGCCCTTTGAATATTGTTTGCCACTCAGTAGGTGCTCAGTAAATATAATCTGTTTTTACCATGATTATATAACATCAATAATTTGTAAACGAAAACTAATGTTCATATTTTGTCATGCTCTATTCTAGTCTTATTTTCTTAATCATTTTAAGTGTTTCAAATTTATAATACACTGTATTTAGACATGCAACCATGAACAAAAGGATGTTTTCTTAAAAATATTTCAAAACACATCTTACATAAAATATGATATGCACTGATTTAAATAGGGGAAATACAGGAAAAATGTAAATAGTCTAGTGTTTTCACATTGCCCAAATTGTATGTTACATTTATCTAATAACATCATAAATACTTTCTAGAATATATTATAAGAAAATAGGGTAGTCTGAATTTAATTAAAATATAAGACTTTCCTGAACTTTTCATGTCTGAAAAATTAGAGCATCTATTGACCATTTTGTCAAAACTAACCAAAACAATGCAATTTCTAAATTATAAAAATGTACATAAATGAAAACAAGTCCAGCACAGTTCATAAGAAAGACTAGAAAATGTAAAGAGCTTGTAATTATCAGATAAGATACAATGCTTGTAAAAGATGAGGGATTAGTCGAAAAGAATATTATTAAAAATATATGATGTGGCTCAAGCAGTTGATCGCCTGTTTCTCACATAGTAAGCCCCAGGTTCAAAAAAACAAACAACAAGCAAACAAATGAAAACAACAACTCGGGGGAACCAAAGTGGCTAAGTGGTTGAGTGCTGGCCTCCCACATAAGAGGTCTGGGGTTAATCCCTGGCCCTGGGACCTCCAAAAATAAATAAATAGATAGATGATTGATAGGTAGATAGATAGATAGATAGATAGATAGATAGATAAAAATAAATGCTTACCAAAGACATCTCTGCAAATAAAAAAGAGAAATTGCCATAAATACAGATTCTAAACAGTATAGAGTTCTGAGCAAAAATAGTCAAAATAAAGTAATTTATATGGATATAATATAACTTAAATTTTTTTGTATGAATGAAAGTTTATATAAATTTCAATTTAAATTCAGGATGTAGAGAAAATAATGTACATTTTATATATTTGAATAACTTAATGAACATTGATGAGTTAGTGAAAATTCATTACTATTTTACTCCTAAAAGAGATGCTGAACTTTATTTTAATCTTTAAAAAATCATTTAAGAAAATGTACAAATTATTAAAAATTATAAAATAAACTAAGAGAATATAAATTACTTGAATGCTGAAAAATGTATCTAGTACCCATTGCTTAAGCTTAAATAAAAAATAATGAAATATTTGGAAAATGAAGAAAACATACTTTCTTAAATATACAATGAATAGCAAAGAAAATTTAAATTGCAATTACAGTTTATGTAGAGGATTTTATAAAAGAAACTTTTAGAACCTACCTGGCTAAAATTTATGGGGTGTCACAAAATTTAGATTCATTACCAATTCTTAGCTTTACAAGTTTTCTCTATTAAAACTTGTGTAACAAATGAGCCAAGATTTAATTCAAGATCACAAACTTACAGAAATTAGGAGAAAGGAAACAATATTTTTAATCATACCAAAATTATACAAAGTAATACACTGATATATCACAGAATGGTAAGGTTTTTAAATTATTAGCTGGAAGATACAAAAGTGATATCAGAGCCTGAAGATATTTAATGTCATTAATTATAAAATTTCAGGACTTAACCCATGGAAAGATGAGGTTTTTGATTCTGTTCACGAACCAAGAAAACATTTGTTATAGTTTCCTAATCTGTTCAAGCAAATACTGTAGAATGGGTGGACTTAACACACACATTTACTAGATTGTGTTTTTGAAGCTAAAAGAAAGTCCCAAAACAAGGTGTCATCAAAGCATCATTGAGGCAATGCTCCCCCAAGCCTATGGCATTCCAGACTAACTGCCAGTGATCCCTGGAACTTAGTTTCAAGGCACACAGAAGCTTCTCCTGGTCTTTCTTTTCTCTTCCAGTTTCCCTTGATGTTTGGCTTCTAGCTGTTGCACCTGAGGCTTTCTCTCCTTTTCACTGAATTTCAATCTCTTATAAAGGATTCCAGTAAAAGGATGAAGACCCATCACTATTGAGGTGAGCTAAATCTTACTTGAAGTAACCTCATCAAAAAGTCCTACTTACAAGGGTTCACACCAAAGGAATAGATTAAATTTGAGAACATGCTTTTCCTGGGTGCATAGCATTCCAAACCCCCCAAATATTCAACTTTCAAAGGAAGTATTAAATATTATAGGAACGAGTGGTACCTGAAAGTTGCAAAAGAGTAATAGAAAATGACAAAAACTTGCATATATGTATTTAATGCATACATACACAGACATAGGAGACCATGAAAAAAACTATAAAAAATTGTTAGGATATGTTCTTCTGTTTAATAATTTAAAATATTTTCTAGCTTTTCTTCAATGCTCACAAATATTTTTTCAATAACTCAATTTTATCACAATATTTTAATTTTACACTAAGAACAAATATTGAACTGCTGTTTTTCCTTTTTAGATATTAGTTTGTTTACGAATAAGATTAAACGAATTTATAAACTACCAGTAAACATTTTCACTACAAAAGTTATTGTATATTCAAAATTTTGCAAAAATATAAGTATTCTGATTATAGTGGCCAAAATTTATTAGTACTACATAAATTCTTTCCATATATCATCTGATTTAATCTAATAACTCTATGGATTTAGAATTATTTTTCTGGCACAACTGAGAAACTACATTTAAATTTTCAGTGACTTACTAAGGGTTATACATCTAAAAATCTGGCAGATTTAGGCTCTAAACCCTAGATTGTTCAGTCTAACGCAGCCCTCTATGACTATACTATATTTCTTATGTACAAAATAAATGGAATGACTTCTGAAAGTGCTCTCCATAAAAATTTCTCTGAAATTGGAACTTTCATGGAGATTTCTATGATACATTTTGAAAGACCATGACATATTTTTTCACATTAGCTGCGCTGAAATTCACATATATTTAAACCACAGGCTTAATACATATTTCATAGGTTCCAATTACAATGTAGAGTTCCTAAAACATATTCTTGGAAATGTTGCTGATCGTGGGTGGTGAAATAGAGGATGGCTCAGCAGAAATGCAAACAAATTAAAGATGCTAGTGTATTTAGAAAGAGATACGTTAAATACCCAAATAGGCATGAAACAAAAGTTGCATGTAAATGTTCAGCATCACTGTCATTTCAATTGCCTGGAGCCCTCTCTCTCCTGCATGACTCTAATGAGAGCATTTTTTACTTCTTTGTTCCTAAGGCTATAAATGAGTGGATTCAGCATGGGGACCACCATAGTATAAAACACAGAGGCCACTTGATCTTTTCCCAAGGAGTAAGAATTCTTTGGTTTTAAATAAGCAAAAATCATGGTACTATAAAAGATGGTGACTCCCAGGAGGTGGGAGGCACAAGTAGAAAAGGCTTTGCGCTTCCCTGAAGTAGAATTAATTTTCAAGATAGTAGATAGAATGGACACATAAGACACAGAGATCGTGATAAGAGACACAGATACAGTTGTGCCAGCAAAAATGAATATCATGATTTCAGTGTCACGAGTGTCAGTACAAGACAGGGCTAAAATTGGGGTTGTGTCACAGAAAAAGTGATAAATTACTTTGGATTTACAAAAATGCAAACTGTTCATGCAAAGAACATTGACAAAGGATTCAGTAAAACCAATCATATAGGAACCAGTGACCAGGACATGGCAGAGTCTGGTCGACATAACGACTGGGTAGTGAAGAGGATTGCAGATAGCTATATAGCGGTCATAGGCCATTGAAGAAAGAAAGAAGAATTCAGTGGCACCGAAGAAGACAAAAAAGTACATCTGGGTGAAGCAGCCAATAAATGATATATACTTTTTGGAAGTCAGTAAATTCTCTAAGGTTTTAGGTGTGATGACAGTTGAGTAACTGAGGTCAAGGAATGACAGGTGACTGAGGAAAAAGTACATGGGGGTGTGAAGCTGTAGATCCAGGTGATTTATCAGTATCATCCCTGCATTCCCCAGCACAGTAATCAGGTATATAAGGAGAAATAGTATAAAGAGGACACGCCGGATCTCTTCAGAGTCTGTCAATCCCATAAGGATGAAGTCAGACACATTTGTGTTATTCCTGCTTCCCATAGTATTCAACTGTTGTCAACTGTTGAGAAATCAAAGGTCACACTTAGCATGAATGACATCAAAACAGTTTTGCTTCATGTATAATCTGGAATTTTTAAAAATTGGTAATTATGGAAATTTGTAATAAAAAGAAATTTGCAAAATATTACCGAAAAAATAATAGTTTGATTGTCTAATTTATAAATTAGGTATAAACCATCCTTTGGATATTATATAACAGAAATTTATGTATTTCACTATTAGAATGGATTTGAAACTGTTAAAAATATTTCACTTTATTAACACAATCATCCAGATGAAAATATTATACCATAGATTTCATTACTGCACACATTTTTAGATGACAAATGGGTATAGAAAATTAAGTAAATTATTCAGAGACAAAATAATTAACTTTTGGCTCTGCTCTGTGATTCTAACAAGATTGATTGTGTCCAGAGATCATGTACATAACACTATATTTCTACTTATAGTTAATTTCAGTAAAACAGAAGAAAATGCTATAGAAAAAGCAATGATAGTTTTAAAGAATGATCAACTGTTCTTTTGTATCTGATATTATTTGATACACATGACAGATCAGAAATTAAACACTTATGCCACCTTACCGAGGTATATTGATATTATAGACCACACATTGCTTTTAAGTTTGAGAAGATATGTTCTCACGTAATTATTTAAAATTAAATTTTTTCCAAAAAGTATAATTTCAATATAGGTACATTGTTTTATCACTCTGATTCTATGAATTCTATATTTCCATGTTTACAAATTCTGTTATTTCATAGGTAAGGACTACATGACATATATATGTTTCTGCATTTTTTCTAATTATAACCCTAGTTTTGAGATAATTTAAAAATGCTCTTACTTTGAGAGTAATACTTACCATGAGTCAAAAGTGGTGAAAAACTTCTTCAAGCACTGTCTAGAAATTTGTCACTTCAAGTTTTTCTCACAAATAAAACATGCAAACCAGTAAGAGCCTGACCATTCTGTGATACAGTATTTGTTTGCTTTGATAATGACCTGCTTAATACTTTGTGCACACTTATTTTTTGTTTTGAGGTAAAAATAATTCAACCTAAAAGTTTTGTTCAGGTCCTCATCAAATAGAAAGTTCAGCTAGAAATTATGTCTCAGAAGAATACCAGGGAGCTACTGGAACATACACAGGGCTGTGTCTCCCTTGTCTTTCACTCTGATAATGCCATGGCACCATTATGTAGAAGATTACTTATAATGCAACATCTGGTCATCCCTGGGACCACTTCCAAAGGAGAGTGCTTGGCATTATTCCAAGGATAAAATTTCCAAGACTTAAAATGCATCTGTGTTAGGTTTGTAAGAGTTTTGCCTTCCCTTTAGAAGCCACATGATGTTGAGCATCATTTTCTGGTATTCTTTTGTGATTCTCTATTTTATGACTGGTTAAAAGAAGGTATTTCTAGAGAAATACTTAAGCTGTGGATGAAATGCCAGAATGTTAACCACCAGAGATGCAACAGTACATTTTCCACAGGGTAACCTTTTTATATTTAAAAGTTGGGCCCTATCATAGGGAGTGAAATACTATTTATTAATTATTAGAGAAACAACAACATTCACAAAAGGAAATGAAAATCATTCATAAATATTATTAATCTTATTTTTCCTACCAATAATTTTCCTTTGTGCACCTATTTTTATGTATACTTATTAGTTCACACAGTTTTATTGTATCTTTTTAAAATAACAACTTGATTTTATTATTAAATATTTATAATTCATCTTTACCTGTGTTTAATACAATTTGATAATTTTTGCATTGGCTGCTTATCCATAACTAATTTCTTTCTATGATTTTGCAACAGCCAATGAATATTTTTTGTGGCATGACAGATTAAACATGGTAGATTTTCTCCTGTTAGTTTTTGCAGTGTCACGTAATTCATCTACACAGATTTTTTTGTTGTAGTCAGCCACAACAATGTTTCTGCAACCTGTTTCATTATTTTACTGTTCCTGGATCTTATTATCTTAAAGGAACCATAAGAGAAGAAAGAAAAAAATCAGTGCTGAGTGGAATAAAGATGTGATAACAAATTAATGTCCAAAAGCTCACTGAAATGCTTTCTTGTGACTCTTGCATTAATTAATGATACCAAAACCAAAATCTACGAAGATTTATAAGCAACTTGTACAAGAAAAACTGCTTACATGCCAGAATTTCAGAAGAGAATTTGATGGTATGGATCATGGAATTTACCAAATAATATGTTACAAATTTACTGAACTTTTGGAAGTACAATTCTTCTCAATAAAAAA
>JAQZBX010016886.1:0-36086 GCA_029593785.1 Cabassous unicinctus
ATCAAAGCTGCTTCTCAAAGACTGCTTCTCAAAACTGTTCTTGCCATGCCTTTTATATTTGATTCCCCACCCACCAAGGGGTGGGGCTCAACACCCTAATCATAACCTAATCATGCCCAGATTAACAGATCAGTTTACAAGCATGATCCAATTATATTTTTGGAATTCATAATTACATCAAATTGGCCAACGGTTACAACATACATAGTGCAGCTACGAGACAATCACTATTAATATTTAAGTAGATTTCTTATTTCAGGCATGGTTTGGTTAATGGTTTGACATGATTCTGATCATATTATGTATCTTGCATTTTGAAAAGTATTCTTTTAGAAATGTTAGCTAAACATTTTGAATGGATGTAGAACACCCTATGGTGTTCTCTTAGTAGAGAGCATACCAAAGTTTAAGCATTCCATTCACTAATAATTAAACATTCAGATATTTACAGTTTTTCACTATTATAAATAAACTTGTGATGAATAATATTATGCATAAAGATTACCCCACAGCTTATATTATGTCCTCAGGATAAATCCCTGCAACAACAATTACTGAATTAAAGGATATGAGCGTTTGGGGACTCTAGCCATATATTGCCTATTTATTTTCCAAGAGTTTTACCAATTAACTCCTACTTGCATCTGAGAAGGATGAACTCTCACAATTACACTATATGTACAAGTTTTGTCTAGACATTTAAAGGTTTTAGAAATTAATTTGCATAGAGCTTTTTTTCTTAAATTTTATTTTTGACATTATTTCAATCTTACAGGACAGTTGCAAAAACAATATAAAACCCACACAGAGAACTGCAACATACTGTCCCCCTAGATCCAGCAATTTGAACATTTTGCCACACTTGTTGTATCTATCTACCTATCATCTATCAATCCATCTGTATATCTATTCGTCTATTTTCTAAACATATGTGAATAGGTTATATATATATCATGCTCCTTGAAAACATAATGCTTCCATGTACATTTTTTAAGAACAAGGATATTCACTTATGTAACCACTTTAAGTACAGTTACCAAGTTCAAGACTTTAACATTGATATCAAGCTTTCAGTCTATATTCTCATTTTTTCATATGTCTCAATAATGTCCTTTTGTGCCATTTCTCCTCCATTATTAGATCCATTCCAAGATCATGTATTGCATTTGCCTGTTGTCTTTTTAGTTGCTTTTTTAAATTGTAGAAACAATATAAAAATAAACTTTGCCTTCTCAACCATTCCCAAGCATACCATTCAGTGGGATTAATATCACATTCACAATGTTGTGCTACTCTCCCCACCATCCATTACCAGAACTTTCTGATCACCTCAAACAGAAACTCTACATCCATTATACAGTAACTACCCTGTATTATTCAAGGTTCTCTAGGGAAACAAAACTGACAGGAGGTATCCGTAAATAGTATGAGATTTTATAAAATTGTCTTACGTGACTGTGGGGACGTACAAGCCTAAATTCTGTAGGGCAGGCTGCAAGTCAGGGGCTCTGATGATGGTCCTTGATGAGTTTCCCAGGAGACGCTGGCTTTCTGAAGTAGAGGTGGGAATTCTCTTCCTGAATGCTGAAATCACTTCTCCTTTTAAGGCCTACAGCTGATTGGATGAGACGTCACTCATTGGTGCTGGCAATCTCCTCAGTTGATTGTAGATGTAACCAGCCACCTATGCAATCAACTCACTGATGATTAAAGTCGATGAAATGCCCCTGTATTACAATTAACCCAGTGCTTGCTTGACCAAACAACTGGGCACCATTACCTGACCGAGTTGACACATTAGCCTAACCATTACACCCCTCACCTCCACAACCTGTATGCCAAGTGGTGGTTTGGTACTCTATGTACTCCAGAAAAACATGTTCTTAAACTTAATCCATTCCTGTGGGAGGACCTTTTGATGAGGTTACTTCAGTTAAGGTGTGGCCCAGAATGGATTTTAATCCTATTATTGAGTCCTTTAAAAGTGAAATAACATTGAGACAGAGAGACAGAAAGGCATAGAGGGAGCATCCAGATGTTGAACATCAATGGAACCTCAAAGAAAAGGGAGAGACCAGGAGATGCCACTATTTACCGTGACATATGATAAGGTAAGGACCAAAGATCAGCTGCAGCCAGCCCTAGAATGCCACAGTCTTTGGGGAGAAAACATCACCTTGATTTGGACTTTCTTTTAGCCTTAAAACCATGAGCAAATAAATTCCCAGTGTTTAAAACCATGAGCAAATAAATTCCCATTGTTTAAAATCCCAACTTTTGCATGGTTATTTGCTTGAGCAGTGTAGAAAACTAACACTCTACGTTTGTGTGTTTGCGTGTTCTAGCTATTTCATGTAAGTGGAATCATACAGTTTCTGTCCCTTTGTGTCTGACTTATTTCACTCAACATGTCTTCAAGGTTTATCCATGTAGTGGCATGTATCAGGACTTCATTACTTTTAAAGACTAATATTCCATTGTATGTATATACTGCATTTTGTGTATCCATTCATCTGCTGATGGACATTTGGGTTGCTTCCACCTTTTGGCTCTTGTGAGTAATGCAGCTGTGTACATTGGGGTACTACATACAACATTTGAGGAACTCTCAGAGCAGGTTCTTTTTTCTCAATTTGCCTTTACAAGATCAAGAATTTGGTGGAAATGCAGGAAATATCAAATATTAAACAATTATCATAGACATAGGTAATCAGATGGAGGCAAGCATCTGATTTAATACACAGGCAAAAACAGGCATCTGATTTAAAATAAATTTTCTCACTTAAAATTTAAAAAAAAATCTATCTATTGACAATTGTTGACAGGTGAAAATATTGGCCATTTTTTGGTAAGACAGTATCTTGGAAAAAAATTAAAGGTAGTTTTTAGCATCAGTGATCTATTTCATATACTGGTGCTTGAGTGTGCACATTTAAAAAAGGTCAACTATTATTCTGTTTTAGGTCAATATATGAGAATATCTTTAAAAAGCATAGTTTTATATAACCGGTATAGGCCTTTTTAAATAACCTTAGCTTGGCCTTGGCTTCCTTTCTTGTTGGACCCTTGACTCGCTAGTTTTGTTTTCTTCAGGTCAACCTAGGGACCCAAGCTCTGATCCTCCTTCACCCTCAATTTGCTTTCTTAAAGTGTATTCATACATACTGGGGATGGGAGAATAAATCCGGTGAAGAGGTAAGGAAGGTAAAGACACTTCAGATTTCTTTCCTGATCTTCAAATCAAATTTGGTTAAACCTCCACATTCCCCGCAAAACAAACAAAAACACTGAGGATGGGGAAAGTGAGAAAGTCCTCACCATCAAGCCTTAGGACTAGTACAGAAATCCGTTAAGCTCCGCCTCCACGTTCAGATCAAATCCAGTCTCCTCCGCACCCTCCCGCACCTTCTACGCCCTTCTCTACGGAACAGGTCCAAGACAGCTCGCGGCTCGGCTGAGCAGCGTCTGAGACAGCCTGGTGGAACGCATGCGCCTTAGCTCGAGGTCCTCTTCCGCTCTCTTCCATTCACTCGCGAGGCGGTCTTGTGGCTAACGGAACTACAATTCCCAGCTTCCTGCGTGCGCGGCGCGGAGAAGGGTGGTCGAGGGTGTGCGAAAGAGGCTCCCGGGAATAGCGGGCTAGTGTGGGCCGCTGTTGCCTTTGAAGCGGGTTTGCGTGTCTCTGTCTACGGCGGCGGCGTCAGCACCACGCAGGGGCGGGTCGCTGCGGCGCGAGGCGCTGCTGGGCGGGAAGGGAAGTCGTGGCGGCGGCGGCGGCCGGGGCAGCGGCGGCGGCTGCGGCAGGGGCAGCAGGAGCAGTGGTGCTGTCAGTTAAGCCGTCGGAGAAATGGGAGACCCAGGGTCGGAGGTGAGCATTCGAGCGTTGGGCCTTGGCGCTCGCAGAGCTGACCCGCGATGGGTTTTGTGTTTTCCGCGGTGCTCGGCCTGGTGCTCGGCCGCAGTCGCGGACGATGCTGCCGCGGCTCACGGGCCAAGCCCAGCCTTCCGGCCTTGTGAATGTCTGAGCGGGGAACCAGCAGCAACAATGGCTGCCCGGCAGCCCCCGGCCCCCTGCACGAGCTGCGGGATTCCTTGTTGCCGCTGTTCTGCCAGTGAGAGCGACATTTTGAGACGGGTTTGCTCTTTAGCAGGGATCATGTATCCCCCTTGTTGGGTAGATACAGGGAATCTGAGAGGATGGTAACTCGTTTTCGGCGTTTGGCCCCTGCAGCACCACGTACTCCGTGGCAGAACCAGACTCCATGGAGTTCTGTTCCTTAGTCGGGTTAGCATGGAGTTGTGCTCAGTTAGGTTTCCTCTAGAGCTGTTTGTTTTAATCGTTCCTTTTGGGAAAAAAATCTCGTCCTACATTTGGCTTTATCGATAAGCATGTTTTGGTTTATTTTTGTAGATAATAGAATCTGTCCCTCCAGCTGGGCCTGAGGCATCTGAGTCAACAACGGATGAAAATGAAGATGACATTCAGTTTGTTAGTGTAAGTAGCAACGATATTGGGCTTTTCCCAGAGTAAAAGACTATGGTAAGCCGTTAGGTCGGTATACCTCACATGCTCATTCACCATTCAACAAATGCATATTGAATGTCTAAACGTACTAGATAGACCCCTGGGAGCATGGCAGAGGATTAGGAAATTTACCAACAGAGGTCTCTGAGCAAAGTCAATAGGCATCACAAAGACTGGCCTAAAGTACATGTTGTACACTTTTTCATGCCTTTCATACCTTCATTTAGAGCCATTTTGCACTTAATCTTGACAAAATTGTGGTGTCTAAGATGTGTTTTAGAGTGGGGCAAGTGTGTCTTCTAAAAGATGATACATAAAAGGGAGACGGGACAGCTAATAATCAAGGAGGTAGAAAACAAGTAGAACCCAAAAGCTTACCATTATGTAGCTTTATAACATGAAGTCATATAGCTTAAAGACACCACTGATATCTCAAGTCACTCTGTTACAGCATAGTGCAATTGATGTTCATAATAAAGATCCCTGCATCATCAGGAACGTGCTGCAGTTTCTGAATGTATTTATTCTCTTTGGGGCAGCAGTTCTCAAGCATTACTGTTTTTTAATTGTGCAGATTCTTGGGCTTCCCTCCAGACCTACTGAATCATCATTTCAAGATTGGGCCTAGGAATCTTGATTTTTGAACAAATGCGAGGATATTTGAATATCTGAACCCCGTTTTGTGAAGCATTTGCTAGGAAAACCATAGGGGGTGTTATGATATATTTTGGGATGAAAATCATCCCTAACAGTTAAAGTTTTAAAATGGCTCTACTTAAAGTGGTGTCTCAGCTAGATAGATAATCCTTCTACCCCAAAACAATCATCTTCTGATTTCTGTAGTTAGCTGGTTTGGCATTAAAGCTCTATAAGATTTTTAATAGACTGCCTGTCTGATGTTTATCTATGATTGTTGGTTACTGTAAACTTAGGGCAACTTTGTAAAACTGGTTATTAAAAAATCTCCCACCCCACAACTATAGGGCCATTGTAGTGTTACATTGTTATTTGGTGTTCTTCTGGGTTTGCTTAGGAGTTCTTAACAAGATGGCTTATTTTCTTCCCCTTTGCCAGTGCATATTCTATTGTATACTTTTCATTTTGACTGTTAAGAATTTGTAGGGAAGGAGAACAAGATGAATTGCCTCCTGCCCCTCCTTAATTGTGGGCTGAAGTATGTTTGGTAACAGGATTCCAAAGCTCTTTAAGATAAGTATTTCAGGTTCCCCCTTCACTATAGTATATTTGTGAATGGAGAGTATTTATCTTGATACTTTGTGGAAATGATACTAAGAATAACACACTACTTTATGAACTATGGATTTTACTTTGAGAAATACAGATGGAATATAAAAAAAAAAAAAGTGAAAAAAAAAAAGTTTGGTTAGTATACCCTGAGGACTAAAGAATGTCAGTGTGCTTTTTCACTAGGTTAATACATAGATTTGTGTTCAGCTGAGTTTTAAAAATATATTTAATTCAAATTTTATTTTAAATGTAAAGAATCCATTATATCAGTCTATCATGAAAAAAGAATATAAAAGCAATGCATTATATATCTAACTTGATAAAACTTACTTATTTCTGTTCCCAAATAAAGTGTCAAAGGTTTGACTGCTACATGTGAAGAAGTGAATTGTATGTATTAATTGGAATTAACAATACTAGAAGGAAGCTGTTAGGATTTCCTTTGCTTTTAAGTAGTATCACTTAAAACATAATTAATGATAGTTTATTCCTATTTTAAAATACTTTCAGTGATAGAATCCCTCTGTAACCCAGTCCTATACTTGACTCTTCCGGGTAATGCTTATCCAGTAAGGATCAAAAACAGCTCTCTGCTTAAAAGTTCTTCATATATATATATATATATATATATATCATTATGCTGTAAGCACTTATTGATTTACTTTGATTTACATTTTTCAGTCCTTTTTCTTAATTTAATTTTCCCACCTTTATTCCACATGATGACCCGGTAGTCTCTTTGTGGTTTGCAAAATACAGAGCACAAAACAACACAGCATGCTGAAGGAAAGGAATGATACAGATTTGAAGCTGCAAAAATGAGCCCTTTCTTTTAATCTTAATTTTGTTGAAATATAACACACACATAGAGAAGTACACAGTTTGTAAGTGTACTGCTTGGTGGATTTTTGGAGAGCCAATACAATCATTAAAAATATTACTAAAAGGGGAGATGATGTAGCTCAGTGGTTGAGTGCCTGCCTCCCATGAACGATGTTCTGGGTTCATTCCCTGGTACTGCCCCCTCCCCCCCGAAAAAAAATTTAAAGTGAGTTCTATTTTTCTTGATATTTGCATTATCTTCATTTGGAGAATTAACTTAAAAAATTTTTTTTCATTTTAGTAACATATATACAACCTTGAATTTCCCCCTTTAACTACCTTATTCAATGGGGCAGTGTTATGAATTATTCAGATGTGGGGGCAATAGCAGGTCATCCTTAGTGAAGGAAGAGTAAGTGTCTTAACCCAGAAACCTATGTAATCAATGCCCAAATAAAGAAGCAGAATGTTACCATAAGGAAAATCTTCCATTTAGGTCTGTTGCTTTCATTTTCTGCTTAGATTAATAATATGATCCCTTAGCCACCAAACTTTATCTTTATTTGATATGGAAGATATTTTAGCTAATTTGCTCCCAAAAGACTGTATTAGCTAAAAACTGATATGATTGTTGACTGTCCTACTCTAGATTTAAAGCAGGAGTTCTTAACCTTTTTTGTTCCATGGACTCCTTTGCCAGTGAGGTGAAAAGCACAGACCCCTATACTGTGAATTATTTAATAAATATATCACCCCCACACCAACACGTCCCCACAAGAATAATGTTTTTTGAATTCCAGTTCAAGCTCATGGACCCCTTATTAAGAACCTCTGATTTAAACCTTTTATTTTAAAAGCTACTGAGGGATCTGGTAATCTTGATAACAGCACATGAGATCGAAGTTTCAACCAAGATTATTTCTATAATGTGGAGTAATTCTCTGAAAATCTGAGAATAGACAAGGAGATCAAGATAAATTTCTTAAATAACTTTAGGAGCACGTAGGTGGAGTGTTAATTCTTTAGCTGCAATAGAAGGGGGTCAAAGGCAATAAATGTATCTTTTGGCTGGGTGTCTTCAGGCAGTAATTCACTAAATAAATAATGTTAAAGCTCGTAATATACAAAGCCATGACATAAATACCTTAGAGCTATAAAGATGAATTGAAAATACATCCTAACCTTGAATAACAGGTATTATTAACAGTATAATTATAATTATTATAATTATTAACAGTATTATTAACAGTATTCTATGACGGAGGTGAGAATCAAGATGAGAGCTATGTAGATACTTATAACAGAAATTATAAGGTACTTTTATAAAAAGTACATAGTGCTATCAAAAATAAAAGAGGTCATAAGGCTTTCAGTGTACTGCTTTGGCATAGATGGAAGGTAATATTTATATGTATTTTTAAAGGACATTTTAAGTAGAAGAAATAAGGAAGGGGGCATCAAGATGGGAAAGCAGAAAAGAGCATGTACAGTTCTTGAGGATAACATTTTTTAAAAGCACAAGGCCGAAGGGTGGACCGTGGTATAGATCTTGAATATTGGACTAAATTTGGACTACAAAATAGGCAGTTGGGAGCCATCTGAAATTTTTGAATTGGGCAGATCTGCAGAAATGATATATGTTCTCAACTCTTCTATATGGAAAAAACATGAATTATTTAGAGTTTTAGTTTATATTTTTGCATTTATACCCAAATCATATATACTTAATGTTTTAAAATGGATTAAACTTTGTAGACCATACCTAGTGTATTGAAATCACTTTCCATTTAGGTAATTGGTGTTTTGACTTTGTCTGAGAATCAGTTTCTCTAATAACAGGAATGAAAACTCTTTCATTAAAAAGCACATTTTATTTAAAAAAAAACAAAACATAGAATATTAATTGAATTGAGTTCCTAAACTTTTTTGCACCTGTGTCACTAAATTTTGTAACCTCGAGAGTAGAATTCTTTAATTTTATTGGTACAGAGTGGATGAGAATGGTGGTTTAACATTTGATAGGTAGAACAGTTTCAAATAAAATACCTTGAGATTGGAGGACCACATGCATATGTATACTTCTGAAGGATGTAAGTAATTATTATAAATATTATAAGAAATTACTAGTTTTTTCCTTGGTATTTGCATTAAAACTTCTTTTGGGGAATTAATAACTATTGTTTTCGGTTAGCATTATGAATTATCCAGAGGTTGGGGCAACAGCTGGTAGTCCTTTTTCTTTTATTGAATGAAGAGAAAGTGTCATCTCAGAAACCTATGTAATAAGCATTGATTTTAAAATAGTATTCATACTGTGATCTGCCTCGGAATTATAATGACTACATAGCCTATTGTATTTAGAGAATACATGTACTTCACTTTTTCTCATGTTAAATGGAGTAATAGTAATAAGTTAGTATTTCACCTTATAAAATAATTATGGATATTAAATGGAATAAAGTAAATGAAAAGCTTAGCACAATTCCCAGTACAGAGCTCAATAAATATTATTTATTAGTAGTAAAATAGAGTACTAAAAAGTTTTGATTCCTTAAGTTTATTACAGTCAACAATTTTTCCATATCCAATGTTAAAATTAACTGAAGTATATTGTGTTTGAATATAGGTAATCTTTTCCTTTGGGATACTTTTCTTTCCTTATTTTTTCCATTCAGCCTGTTTGCTTTTAAACACCTTTTCTCTTCCCCTTCTCTCAAATTCAATCAGTTACCATCATTTACCATATATAGTAGGTGTGCAATAATTATTTGTTAAGTGAATGACTGAATATTCTAAATGACTTCTGCTTTTCCTCATTTTTGGATTTTCTATTCTAATTCTTTTTATTCTCTCATAATTATGTGAATCACATACAATTTTCATTTTTATATAGTTCAGAATGGTTGCTTATCAGTCTAATGGTTCACCCTAATATTAAGTTTCTGGTAGTCTTTTCTCATCTAGCCTTACTCCTACCCCTTCTATTACTACAGTTCCTTTTTAATCCTATATATGATCATTTTCCTTGTCATTCTGTTTGCTTGTTTTTTCCTGCCTAGTCTACTTTTTGCATTGTGCTCTGTCACTTTTTTTCATCTCCGTTTTTCCTCACCTGATCTCTGTACATGAAAGTTCTGCCCCTGCCTCTGGTAACTTGGGGACTTTGTTGGTTTGCTATATTTCTATGGGCCTGTAATAAAATTTCAATTAGAGAAGTTGTGGGTTTATAGAAAAATCATGCATAAAATGCAGGGTTCTTATATACCACCACCATATTATTAACTCCTTGCCTTAGTGTGATAGATTTGTTACAATTGATGAAAGCATGTTTTTATAATTGTACTATTAACTATAATCCATGGTTTGCCTTAGGATTCACCGTATTGTACAGTCCCATAAGTATTTTTCTTACTTTTATTCTAGTAGCATATATACAATGTGAACATTTCTTGAAGAGAGTAAATTAGTTTGATTATATGAATGGGAAATACTGGTTAAATTTTTATCTTCTCTGCTTTCTTCTTGGCATTATCAAAATCAAAAGTGGAGTGAACATATGATTTTGATAATCTTAATACACAAAGTGGAATTTAGTCTTAAAAATAGGCAGTTCACCTCTGTTGACCATATGTTAGAGAATCTATATCCCCCTTTTTCTTTTTTTTTAACTTCCATTTTTATATCTCAGGCAAAAGTCCTAATTTCTTTATTCCTTGAACTCTGTCCAGAAGTATTGCCCTCTAGTTTTATCTTGTGGCTGGATGACTACCTGTAAGAATAGCAATTTCCTGGTTGGGCAGAAGGCATAGCCTTGGGGAGAAACAAGATATCTTTGAGACTGAATGATTCTAGGGAAAAGGAGGATCATTAATTTCAGTTTAGCATTTCCTGCTATCTCTAGGACTTAACCTTTCTCAGTTTTTCCACTAAGTTTATTGCTTTGTCTTACAGTCAACTCTCTCCATCCTAAGAAATCTTTTCCTAAGCCTTAGTCTTCTCCTTTGTTCCTTTCTCTTACTTCCAACATTCTAGATTTCTTGAAGGAATAATCTTTATTCAGGTTCTTCACTGCCTCATTCTCTACTCTTTAATTTTTTAGTGTCTGGCTTCTATGCTCTATATTTTCTTGAAAGTTACTCTCTCAAAGGCTTTTTTAAATTTTTTTTATTTTTTTTATAAAGATTTATTTATTTTATTTTATTTATCCCCCCCCTTGCTGCTTGTGCTGCTGTGTCCATTCACTGCGTGTCTTCTCTGTGTCTGCTTATCTCCCCCTTTGCTGTGAGGTCTTGCCGCATCAGCCCACGGCGCCGCGCGAGCTGGCCTGCCCTCACAAGGAGGCCTCGGGACCGAACCCGGGCCTCCCATATGGTAAACGGGGGCTCTATCCACTGAGCCACACCCGCTTCCCTCTCAAAGACTTTTAAGAAATATCTGTTTCCAAATTCAGTGGCATTTTTCTATGCTGAGTCTTTGGCCACATTTAGCACTCACAACTTTCTATTGAGGTTTTCTCCTATCCTTAGCTGCTTTGAATTTATGCATTTCTGATTCTTTTCTCATTTCTGATCACCTACTTAGCTCTTCTTTCTGAATCCTGAAATTCCAGCATTTCCTCAAGATCCTTGTTGACTGTCTTCTTTCTATTCTCTGCTTTCTTCTTTGGCAATATCAAAATTTCAGTTATTTCTAGAGTTTAATACTCTTACAGAGGAGCAGCTCCCAAGTCTCTTTCTAGCTATGTACATACACTGAGATTACCAGCCTGCACTTCCTGCTGTCTGCCAGATAGTTGTGTGTGCCACTGCTACTTTAAATTCCTTATGTCTAAATGAATGTCTGTTTTCTGTTTCTACATTCCTAACTTATTTTAATGGTATTAACATCTTTCTAGTCATCCAAGCTTGAAAACGGAGAGACAGTTGGACTGTTTTGTTTTTTGATTTTATTTTGTTTTGTTTTTAATGTAGAGCCAATCTTTTCCCCCATTTTACTCTGTATGCTATTGGTTATGTACTACCTCATTGTTCTCCTTGCCATCGCCCTATTTTAGTTTTGTATTATTATGTGCCTGGGCTGATTAATTATACTGCTTTTCCATGCTCCACATTTCTCTTATTATTCATCTTCTTGAAGCACACCTCTAATAATATTCCCATCTCAATATTATTTATTGGTTCCTTTTTGCTGATAGAATAAAATATAGGCTTTTAAGCCTGGCATTCAGGGCTTGGTCTATGAAGAAGAGAGTATGGACAAAAAGGAAGAATGGAGAGGGAAGTGGATGTGGCTCAAGCGATTGAGATCCTGCCTACCACATGGGAGGTCCTGGGTTTGGTTCCTGGTGCCTCGTGGAGAAGACAAACAGGACAGCAAGCTGGCACGATGGGCTGGCATGGCGAGCTGACGCAACAAGATGACACACAAGAAGACACAGAAGAAACACAATGAGAGACACAACAAAGCAGGGAGCAGAGGTGGCTTAAGGGATTGAGTGCCTCTCTCCCACATGGGAGGTCCCAGGTTTGGTTCTCGGTGTCTCTTAAAGAGAAGATGAGCAGACAGAGAGCACACAGCAAATGGACACAGAGAGCAGGCAGCGAGCGCAGTGAGGGTGGGGGGAATAAATAAATAAAATCTTAAAAAAAAAAAAAAGAATGGAGAATAATCCAGGATTAATGATTGATGCTATAGGGTTGGGGATGACAAGGAACTGTTAGTCAAAGAACTCCATGTTTTGAAGCCTGGATATCTAACACACTGTTCATACCCATCAACATTATATCATAATATTTATGTCCTTAGTACTATTACTGTATAATTTCTCTTCAAGACATGGACATAGCCCTAATACTCTATAGGGGTTTAGGCTCTTCCCTTTCAGCCTTACCACCACTTCTTATTTGTGTATTCTGAAATTTTCCTCTTTTGTTTCTGGTTATTTTGTGCCATCCATAAAGCTTCCTCTTAAGAGGAATCCTTGCCATCCCCAATCAAAAAACTCTAATTGTTGTAAATCCTAGTTTGGTTTGAATAACTATTTATGACTTGTAAATTTGCTCAATTCTTTTATAGGAAGGACCATTAAGACCCGTGCTTGAATACATTGATCTGGTCAGCAGTGATGATGAAGAGCCTAGCACCTCTCACAGTGATGTAAGTACCTTACATTTGATTTATGTTTTCTCACTCTTTGTCATTTAAGAATAATTCTCTAAAGAGAATTATTGAGTCATTAGTGGCTGTTTTTAGGTGCTCTAGTGCATTAGAGAATGTCCCATTTCTGATAGAGCGGACCATGATAGGTATTCCAAGGAATCCTTTGCCCAGAATATCTCCTACTTCAAATTTTGTTCCTCTGCTTTCGGTGATGGTGTGAAAGGATAGCATGACTTGGGGACGTTCTAAGCCCTGGAGGTGATATCATATAAAAGAGATTCAATAAAAGCTGCAAGCTTTTTGTCTTCTCTTCCCCTTCTTTCCTGTACTCTCCTCAGGTGCCCTATAAAACTGGATCCTTTCATTCCAGAACCACGTGATCACAGACCTTGGAAGAAAGGATATGTGAAGATCATTTAGGAAATGGAAAATGAGGGAAGGATTTTATAAATGAAATATTAATTCAGTCATCATTTCTTTTAACCTCCTGTATCCCCCACATGTTTGGAGTTATTTCTTTTACCTGTGACTTACTGGTTGTGGTTGTCACTTTAAACTAATACTTCCCTTACTCTGAGAATCAAACTAGCTGAGTACTTTGTGGTAATCTTGCCTCTCTGTCTTTCTTTGCCTTAGCCCAAACTAGTATTATTGGGCTGTTTCTTTGTGGATTAGAGAACTCCTGGCTTTTGTCCAAGATGGCCAGAAAGCTTTTTGTTCTATGATACAGAGTATGGAGACTTGGACTTGGAATCTGAAAACTTGATTTTGAGTCCTAACATTACTCTTTACTATTAGCGCTATGATTTTGGATAAATTACGTAACCTTTTAACATCAGTTTCTTCATCAAATGAGAATAATACCTACCTCACAGGGTTGTTGTGAGGATGAAATGAGGTAACAACTAGATAAGCTCCTTGTAAACTGCAAACCATAAAGTAGAACTACGCACCTGGAAAGTTTTGTTTTGTTATTCATGAAGAATGAATAATGGGACATTTTTTAAGGATCATAAAGTGACCTTGATGTGGGGGGGGTTAAATTTTTTTTTTCTCTCAGTGGAACTTTTCCCAAGTTCTTTCTGCTGTCATTAGCTTCTACTGCTAACTTGCATATGTTGAATGGGACTTTTTTTTTCTTAATTATCGTCTTCACTGATTTCACCACCTCTTGTTATCCCAGCACGGGACCAAGTAGCAGGCCAGGATTGCACCACTTGAATGGGCATTTTTAACTTTCCCTTTTCATAGAGTCCCAAATTAACAATTACTCAGTAATTGGTAATGGGCCTTTGGGGGTGGTGAAGCTTGTTGATTTGACTGCTGTAATGCCCTTGCTAACCTGTTGTGGATTGCATCTTTCATTATTAGTTATAATATTTAAGAAATTAATTCTTACTGGACATGCATCTCTCCACTTGAAAGTTAATATATTAAAAGCATATTTTTTTTCTTCCTTGGTTTTCTTATTCATGTGGATAACCCAGAGAATGCCTGAGTCTAAGGTGCCATCCTCTGAGAGTCATCGCCCAGAAATGTGCTCTAGCTGCAGTGTTCCTCTTCCCATTGGAGATAGCAGCTCCTCCTCTGGGAGTTGCTCCAGCAGTCCACAAAGAATAGTTTCTCAACCTTCCTCTGTTGAGAACCCATTGGAGAACAAGAAAAATGATCAAAATAATTCAGATTTTATCATTTCTGAGACAGAGACACCTAAATCATCACAAAATAATCAGACTTTACCTTCATCTCTACTTCTGGTCCCCCAAGAATCTTTGGCCTCTTCGGAGGTCAAGGAGGATTTACCTGTACAGTCTTCTTCAGCTTCACAGCATGGACAGGATGCCATACTCTATCTCCAGACACAAGTGGCCGAGATGTCCAGAGTGATACGTGATCTACAATCCAGGAGCTGTTTTAGATTTCATCATTCTAGGCCAAGTGAGAACTCCTCAGTTCCTTGGGACATGTCTACCTCTAAGGAGGAAAATTTATCCATAGTTGAAGAAGAGGCTGACTGCAAATCTCCCTCAGCCGATGAAAAAGGGCAGCCAACTGACTATAGCCAATCTAGTTTCACAGGTCTTTTGAAGAGAATGGAACAAAGAGGTGTCATAAAGAGGGTAACATTACAACCAGAGGCAGAGTCATTTGAAGGAAAACCTGATTGTGTGGCCTCTAAGAAACGTTTGGTTCCTCCATTGCATCCTCTTCTGAGAATTGCCACCACTGAGGTTTTTAAAGACCCTGCTGATTGCCATCCTTCTTCCTTCATGGGACACAGGGTATATCCTGTTGCTAAGGACACCTCTCCTTTCCAACCGAATCCACCAGCTGAGGGCCCCATTGTAGAAGCCTTAGAGCACAGCAAAAGAGGAAACACAACATCCCCTCTAGATTCTACCTCAAAAGAAATGGAGGTCATGGGTTGTAGGTTCTACCACGCTGCTTCCATTGCAGCCCGAGCTGCTAGCTACATGGCTTATATGACTCAATATCAGCGTAAACTCTGGGAAGACATGGAAGATCTGGTTCACAACCCAGAGTTTGACCGTGGAAAAGCGAGATGTATAATATCTGATGGCATGGACGCGGGCCTTTGGCAACTTTGTACTACTAGGGACATAATGGACTCTGTAGTTAGAGTTATGGCCATGGCAATAGACTACAGACGGCAAGCCTGGCTCCGACTTACATCTCTCACTAAGAAAACACAGGAGAAGATCTCACACTTGCCCTTTGATGGTACTTCCCTCTTTGGACAAGATGTGAATGCTGTTGTTGCAGAAGAAAACAGTATAAAAGAAAATGACTATAAAGATCACAACAGATACTCTAACCAGCATCGATACTTTTATAGTCACGATCAGAAAACACATTATCATAACAGGGGATATTCCAAAGGGAATTGGTACAAACCCCGAAACCACCCCTATAGATATAGAAAAAAGGGAATGTCCCCAGAACGCCATGGGTACAAGAATTAATCATCTGTTGATGTTCAGCCGAATAGCCATGCAAGATTCTATTTTACTTACTCCTCCCACTCAGACAGTTCTGCAGGTAGAAGGTTATCTCCAAAACTGAATGCATATCTGGAATAACCACAGCTGACATTTGAATTCTAGAACTTTTGGAGTAAAGTATCTAATAAATAGACTTATGCTTTGTTGGCCAAGTGAGCAATGGAGACTTTTGTCTGAGGACAAAAGTCTTTTGAACAAAAGTTTGTTATTTCTTGTTCAGAATAAGTCCAGAGGAAGACACTCAGAAATATGAATCCTCTTGTAATTAAAGGAAAATATATAACTTTGTTCCTGAGGAAAATCTTGTTGGTAAACTGAGGACTAGCAGATTTAGGACCTTGAAATGACCTTCTACTAGATCTCCTTTTATTAAGGGTAGAGGCAAATCCTTCATTTTTAGGTCACCGGTACCTCCTTGTTTTGGCTTCAGCTTAACAGACTTGACAGAATGACGAATCTGTTACAATCTCTTGATGTTAGGATAATCAACTCACTAAGAGTCTATTCTACTCTCAAGCTCTATGAGACTTCTGAATCAACCATGAAATCTATATGACAAGAACTGGAATTCAAATCAAAAAGCCAAATCCAGATTGCTTCCAGTATGATGGCTAGATGTTACAGATCTACAGTGGACACCAGCTGGAAAAAGACCTTCCTATCTGTGACGTCTCTGCAGAAATTTTCACAATAACCATCCCCATCATCAGTCACTCTGATGGCCACCATACCATTACCATTAACAAAGCTACATGTGAGAGAATTCATTGTTGTCATCTAGTGCTCTTTGACCCGTCATATTTTCGTGTATCAACAAGCTGTGAGACACTCATAGTGGTCTTTCAGTGTAACATGGGCCTTTCACCAAGCTGGCCTTCCTAAACAAACCTACCTTTTAAACAGTTAACTCTTTGAAGTTGGTAATTTACCGTAATCTAAATAAAAAGATATGCACACTAGTGCCCTGGGAATAAAGCATGTTATTCACACCATCCAGGCATGCAAATCTGAACACTTAAAGAGCAAGAATTTCAAACATGCCTGACACTCTGGTCCCCTTATTTTAATAAAGAGGGATACCTTCAATCTAGATGTTGAGAAATCCATAAGATCTAGAGCATAACTGTGAATAATATAGTAAAGAGAATAAGCAACACAGTTCTGTTTCTGGATATCTATTCATATGATGGTCTCCACTAATGATTTCTTGTAAGGTTGAACTCAAGACTTCATTGACATGTTCTTGGTTAATTGGTCCCTTAATCTAGTCATACTTTTACCATGAGAGATGACTTATCTTTTTGATCCCTGTTGGTCTCAATAATAGTTCTCTATCATACTGGAACTGGCAGCAGATACCTCAGTAATATGTGCCACAGTATCTTCTCTTTAATCTCAAGATAGTGGCTGTAATGGTATACTAGCCCTTAGATCCTTGTCTTCACAGCATGATTTCAGGAATGGAGAGAATGTCAAGTTTGAGGGGTCTGACTACATCACCTGGTATTCTTTGCTTGGTAGCCAGAAAAAAATTTATTGACATAATTTTGTAACTATTATTGATGAAGATATTTTGGATATACTGTTAGTGGATTATAGCACTGGTTCATGTGATTTTGGTTTCTTCTTACCGTAGTTCTTACACAGCAGTGAATGACATTTCCTTGGATCCTGCTTTTTAATAGTTTTATTGGAAACTTACTCCCCCTTCTCATCATAACCATATTTAGCATCCTTTTTATCTACTCTTCTTCCTCCCTATTTATGCTATAGAAGTTGAAAACTCAAATTTCCCTACTTAGAAGAAGTTATTTTGTCAGATAATTTCAGGATACTGTATTGATAAATTATGTCCTATTTGTAGATTTAAGCCTGAGCTACCATCTTGATGAAGGATATCTTGCAAAGGTAGCCAAGTCATACCTAGAGGAACAGTTACTTTATTTTTCTATATTTTCCACAAAGTTTTACTTTCTCTGCTTTAGGTCCATAGCATTGCTCAAATTGAATACTAGAAGAGCATTGATTAACTGAAACGAAGGGCCTAAAAAGTCACACATGGATTTATATAGCTCATAATGTGTACTACACCAGTTAAGCAGTCTCTTCTATGAAAGAACTAGCCATTCCACTTAGTGGAGAGAAAGCCCTTGGTACCATACTATGTAGCTGCATATAGGTATTTCCAACTAGCTAAGGCTTTTCATACTGTTCCCACTTTTCCATTTCTTCACCTTTCCCTCCCTGAATGAGATCACAAACTTGACAATTTGAGATACCCATGTTTTCCAAAAACCAAACCAAGATAAATGATGCTTGAAGATGTGAATCTCTGAAACTGCTTTAGCACTTCTACTTCCTATGCTCTTTTATTAGATATTTGTCAGGCTATCATTCTTGAATTTTCCTCTTATGATATTTATATTGTTTAGTTTAAAAAAAAATAAATAAATAAGTGACATTGCTTTACCATTATTTCATTGATATGCCCAAGCATCTCCAGAGAATTCAGTTTTCTTGAAAGTATAGGTATTGGGAAATCATCAAATTGGTGACCAGATAGGTAACTTCTGAAGGGGTTTGGCAGTTGAGTGGAGTTGGGGACAGACTACATTAGAATGAGAATAGATTTTAACTATAGTTTAAAGTCATTTCTCTACTGCAGAAGAAACTATCCTAACCTTTTTATTTTTTAAATCTTTCTCTGGCATACTTGAATGATGATGGTGTTATAAAACTAAAAACAGGGACCTGGTCTAGGGAGACAACCCCAATAGACCAGAGTGTGGAACTCCTAATTAGATAATAAGTATTCATATTGTGCCTGCCATGTGCAGAGCCTATGGCAGAATTCTCCATTAGGCCAACCTCTGATGTTCAGATACCTCTAGGTTCTGTAGGAGACCTTAGAATAGTTGGAAGTTTAATGACTTGGTATTCTCAAAAGGAATGCATCTAATGATCCTTTTTTTCTTCAAAGTGTTATTTTTGGGCATAAGATGTGTATGGAGACAGTATGATGTCTTATGTACAGAGAAATACTGGTTCCATTGTTACATGAAGTGCCTTTTTTAAATTTCACACTTGTTTTAAACTTAACATTTTGCTCTTTTGCATGTGTTGCTGGTGGTGTGTATGTGAATTGTATACAATGTCTTAATCTTTTTATATTTTATTACCTTCATCTGTATAATTGCACTATATAAATGTACTCTCCTTCTGAATGTTGTTTTCCTTATAGCACTGTTGAACCATTTTGGAAGGTTGCAGAGTTATCCCTCCCTTATTTAATTAACTTCACAGTAGTTTTTAGTTATTAGTGATTGGCCCAGTTTTCTGGGCATTATGGCAGCTTTTTTTTTATCTGTATGTTTTAGGTTTTCTGACTCACTTGTCTTATATCTAACCTTGTTCTTAGCCATGGTAACACAGCTTATTACATTTGATAAGTGGATGTGATTACTTGGTAAGAAGCAAGGACAGTAGAAAAACACAGTGAATTTGCTGACACATTTATCGTTTTTTAGACTGTGGCAGCTTCCTTATCAGTAAAATTGCATTTAAACTTTTTGTTTTATTTTTATTTTTTTACTGTGTGGCAACTTCTTTATCAGTATAATTCCATTTATTTCTTAGCTCTCAATGACATTTGAGGAGAGCACGAACTCTTTCAGGCTACTTGGATACTATTTAGTACACTACTTTAGTACTACACTAATAATTTATTGAATGATGCCTAAGTGACTTGATTGATAATGCCCTTCTTAAGGGCCTAATTCATCCAGGATAACCTCTCAGGTACTGTAACAAGGAGGTTGGAATAGACATACTCCAGAATCCCTTTTAGCTATAAAATTGTATACTTACATGGATCAAGTAATATGAATGCGTTAAATCACACATTAATTCTTAAGGATATATTGATTTTAGGATTCTGATGAAGGTTTCAAATTATGGATTAAATCTATGTAGAAATAATTTAAAGACTGCAATAACTGAAGACTTTTTTTTTTTTTTTTTAACGTGAGGCATGTTTTGCTCCAGACATGCACTGTTCAGGTTCCTTTGTCTTGAAATTTATCAATTTGTACGTACGATAGCAGCTAGTCCAATAATTGTCACATCTCTATGCATCTTATGCATGCCATTCGGTTTGCCAGACCTTTTCTGTGTGGTTTTTCATTAGTAGATACACAAACCAATCTTAATTTTAAAATATTGGAAGTTAGTAAACTGGTGATGATCACTGTATTGAATACAAATCTTTTAGTTATTTTTCCAGATATAATGGATTTTGTAAACTGTTAAAATATTCATTTGTGGTATTTCCCTTATTGGATAAATAATTAGACTATTCCTTTACTGAATCTTTTTTCTCTTATTAATTATTGGGGAAGATATTTTTGTACTTTTTTTGTTTGCTTGATTTTATAGTAATGAAGACTTTTTTATCGTCGAATTGGTGCCATTGAAATTATTACTGGAAATATTTGGTTCCTGTGGGATCTGTCTGGAGGCGTTCACAGTCCAACCATGTCCTTTTGATGTTAACTTATCAGTTATTCTTTATGTTTTGATCTTTTCTTCACCTTTATAAAACACCTCTTTCTAGAACTATGTCTGCTCTCTTACTCTGTTTAATATAGGTTATATTTTTTATTCTACCAGTATATACTAGCCAGGATTTTGATGTGATTTTGTATATTTAAATACTATGTCTTCAGCATTATTGTAAGAGTTCTCTAGTTTTCCCTCAGTTTTAAAAATTTAGCCAGTCTAATCTCAAATTATCTTCCCTGGCTGTTGAACTTTCATTAATTTTTAAATTAAACAAGATTGCTTTCTTATTTAATGGCAGTATTATATTCTCATTTCTAAATATTCTTCACACAAATGTATTAGTACATAGTTTATCAAATACATCTTATAAAAATTTTAGGCTCATCACCATGGACTTGTCTATAGTACAGCTCTGATATATTATATCTTAAAATTAACCATTTTTCGCTAGGTCTTAAGAGTTTTACTGGTTTTGTTGAGGTAACTTTTAAATGGTCTCTTGGATATGTAATGCCTTGTCAAGAGTTCAGCAAGTCTTCTCAGGTTATCTGTACTTTGTCTTTCAGGACTTTGGAGATCTTAAGTTGTAATGAGCTTTCTAATATTCCTGAGTATATTCCTTGGTAGAATTAAAAGTTAATGCATTGTATTTGGTGATATTTTTAAAACTTCTGTTTTGATCTTAAATGTTTCGAGTGTTATTGTCTTATGAGTTCTGTTAGTGGTTGTCTTTTTATAAGACTTTCATATGCTATGCTTTCTTCATGAATTATATGCTTTCTGTTTTATTTCATTACTCATAAAAGTGGCTCACAGAATTTAATTTCAAGGGCTACATCTTGTTAACTCCCACTTTTATCTGATAGCTGTGTTTCACATCTTTATTTATAATATAGCATTGTGTTAACTCCTGTGGTCCCTTTTTACCTCGTTTTTTAATTAAAAAAAAATTTTTTAGGAGGTACTGGGGATTGAACCTGGGACTTCATATATGAGAAGAAGGCGTTCAACCATTGAGCTATACCCATTCCCCTATCTCTCTTTTAATTAGTTAATTATGTAGATGATGGACTAAAACATCCCCCAAGTCACTAAATATAGTTTCAGGTTTTCAGTTCTATCTTAACATTTTAATTACAGTAAGTTTCTTACTGTTAGATGTACAGCTCACTCCTTTCTACTTTGGATAGAATGTGGTTATTATCAGTAAGTAGTCTCATTTAGACTCTTAGCACATAGTTGGCCTTGTGTGTTGATTGGTAGTTTTTCAACGGCTTTTAATAGCACCTTTTTTTTAAAAAAAAAGGTAATACCTTTTTGGCAAACATGCATTCTGACCATTGTTTGGAAGCACTTGAAAACCTTGTGTCTAATTGTCTTCTTCCTGCCTGGGAAGGAAGTAGAAGAGAGAACCTGGCTCTGTGCTAGTTCAGGGCACTCTTGAAGTAGATATTCACCCTCACTTTGCAAATGAGGAAGTGAAACTTAGAGACATTATGCAATTACTCAAGTAATGGAAAGGGGCTTTGAATATAGACTATACCTCTAGAGTCCCAATTCAACATTCTATGAGGCTGCCTCCATAAGTTTTTCAAGGCCCCTTTCAACCTTCTTAAAAACTGTTTTGACATACACTAATCTTTTTTCTTCCCTGAACTTTGTGTTTATGACTGTACTTGATGACTTATATTAACCAATTCCAGGTTATTTTAGTTATCAGATGAGGAACCCTTATCCTCTTAGTTTTCCCACTAAGTTTTCACTTTACTGGGCCATGATTACTCTGGATTCTTGATCATTGGCTTATTTGTATTCCATTCCTTTTCCACACTGATCATTTTAGTCATAGTTCTTATTGCTTGTTTTCTTCTTTATTTTGCCACTTTTGTTTTATACTCATTTTGTTTCAGATTTACCCTTTGAAAATTGTATTTTACTGGCATCTTAAAGATGTTGGCTTAATGGAAGGGAGGTGGAATATTGCACAACACATAGTATTTTAATTCCATAGATCTCAATCTGAGTATTAGCAAGTCTCTTTTATTCCCTGAGTCTCAGTTTTTCTACTTTCAAATGAAGTGTAATACCCAGAAGTACTTTGAAAACTCTAAAGCCCAGTATAGATTTCCTTTTTTAAGTAGTTGTGTGCTTTCCATCCATATTCTTAGATTTCTTTTGACTCTGAAATGGTTTGGAAATAGATGCAGATACTTCTAAAAATGCATTTAATAACATACAATAGTTCATTTCATCCATCAGATCATGTTCCCCCTTTCTACAGATTTTTTAAGGCAGAACCATTAATCTATATTAGAAGCCCAGCAGGATTGTCATTGAAAGATATATTTAAAGTAAAATAGTCTCATTTCTCAAATGCAAGCTAAGAAATGTTTGTGATAAACAGTAAGAAAATAATTAGAATGTAGAATGAAGAACTAGGATGCGTTGGTATATATGTGCATACAATTTTTGATGGCATTTTGTGATTTTGTGTCTATGTTGGAAACAATTCTTTCATTTGTCAAACATCCTTTTCAATACCTGTATGTACAGCCAGGCACTTTGGAAGTCTGGGGATACTTGAGGGGTTAATAAGAGAAAGTATCTTCCCTTAGGAGGAGAAACAAATGATAATACAGTGTCAATTTTTCTTTAGAGGAATGCCTGTGGTCAGGGAAGCTTTTTTCTCACTTATCAAGTGCTTCAATTGAGTTTTCAAGGATGTTTAGGGAAGACTTAGTTAATCTGGTTGAGAAACAGGAGCCAGGCATTCAGGTGGAGGAATTATGTCCAAAGGCATGGAAACCCCTGTAAGAAGCAGCCTTTATGGGCACAGAATTAGAAGAGATGAAGCTGAAGGGATAAATTACCTGTGAAAATGTGCTGGTTCCTGCATATTCAAAGTGTATTAAGTATGTGTTACCATTACATGTAAGGTTATGGAATTAGTCTGTCTAAAGATTGGTTTGTACCATAGCACTCAGTGGACATATGAAACAATTTATTCCTATTCTTCCCTGAACTAAACCCAAGGAGAGCTCTCAGGAGTGCACCTCTAGCCTCAGGGGCAGCTCAAGCAATGAGAAATGACTGAGGCATGGGTAGATGAGCATGATAATGCCATTGAAGTAGAATGTGGCATCCCATTATGGGTATATGGTTGCGTGCTTCAGGACCAGCTCTTGGCAGTGTAGCTAAAGGTGGGTAATGTCCGTGTGTATTGACTTAAAGATAATTTAAAGGTGTACTTAGGGAAAATGAAGGTATTTCTAAAAATACTGCTTCATTGGTGTTTTGAAGTGTATTGAAGAAGGAACTGTGAGCCTTGTGCCAGTGGTATCTCCAGCAGCACTTGAAATACATTTTGTCGACTTCCTGTTTTTTCTCTGGTTTGAGTTTCTTTCCTTGCTGTTGCCACTTTCTTTCTTCTCTCTATAGTTCATTCTTTTTCTTTCTGTGCCAAAGGTAGAGCATTGGCACTCAGGGTTAAAAAAAATTGTTACTCTCCTTTTGTTTTGTTACAACTTCATATTCAGAGATATTTAAAAATTTTGTTAAGTTCAAAAGTTACATAAGAATTTTCTTTCTTTTTCTTTTCCTTTTTTTTTTGTCTCATCCAGAGGATCAAAGTCCTTCTTAGGAGGGGATTTTTATAGAAAATAGATATTGACAAATCACCAAGAAGACAACACAGGAAGAATCTTAATTTAACAGGTTTGGTGATACTAGCCTTCTTAACTAAATAAAGTACTTTACAGAATGAGGTTTATCTGTATGTATGTTTTTAAATTTGTTCATTTAAAGCAGATGTTCTGTGTACTTTGTATTTGTAAACAATAACCAGTTGAGGGTGGGGAGGAGATTGCTTTGTACAAAAAGAGAGTTTCCTGGTTCCAAAGTTTTGCTGCTGGAGATGATAAATAAATATTGTAATGCTTTGCTGTGTTTATCTCTGCTCTAGCTGTATTTGAATATAAAATTCTTGAGAAAACTTGTTGCTTTTCAAAATATTATTTGGAATATGGTTTGAGTTATAAGTTGGATAGAAGGGACTTTAGGTAAACAGAACTTCTGGAGCTGCAAACGTCAGACCAAAATACAGACAAAAGTTTTAGGATGTGCAATAAACAGACTTTGAAATTGAGTTTGTATAAAGTAACGCCATTTCAGGAATTCTCAAGCCAAGTGTGCTACTCAGATGGATAATGTGATGATTCAACACATTAATTCATCCGACTTTTACAGTTGATTGCTTATTTGAGCTTTCTTTGAACTCAAGATCCCTTACAAAGAGAGAAAGATGAATGATAGAGGAAATGGTCATTTTCCAGTTGGTGCCCCTCTGGCCTAATTAGTGCCAGCTAACATCCAGGGAGATGTTAAGTTAACCTCTACTTTGTATTATTTTATCTGTCCCCTCCCTATCCTTCACCTACCTTCTACCGTTGCAAATTTCCTCATCCCTCATTACTGATTTTTTTAGTAGCCAGAAAATGCCTTTGTTGAGTCATAAAGGAAATTGGGTTGTTGATGTCACTTTTCTAAGTAATAACTATTTTCACAGAGTGTGTGCTCCTAGCTTATATCATACACAATAGCCTGTGTGATATATGGGGCAGAATTATTCCATTTCAGAGAGGTCTAGTGACTATATTTTCATTAAAGTAATTTTGTAGAAAGTGCAGATTTCAATAGTTTCATGTTAGTTACTCAAGAACTAAAGTGCTTTTTAGAGATTAGTAATCATAATTTTAAAATATAAGCCATTTTTTATCATTAAAATACCATTATCTGATATAATGCCACCAGCTATCATAGAGAAACAAGTTCTGTGAAACTCTGCTTTTCAATTTTGTGTTTTAGAAATTGTTTTCCAAAAACAGAATTATGCATTTCTTTTGTGTTTATCTTGGCAAATACTTCTAGAAAACAGATTGAGCTAATTATTGCAGTAAGAAGTGACTTACAGGCTCAACTTTTGGATGAGCAGATATGCGAAGAGCAAAGTGAAGGATTTGCCAGTATTTAATATTTAAGAAAACATATTCATGGGGCCTGTTTAGAAGAGTTATATGAAACAAATAGTTTGTAGACCATTTTCTCAGCGTTCAATACCAAGGCCACTTTTAACTACCAAAGGAGAGTTGGCAAGCATATGGCACTTGGCTTCCTAAGTTATAATACATTTCAGGATTAAGAGTGATTTGTTCTTGAAATAGGTATTTGGAGATGAATTTTAAAGGAAAGCCCACTTAATTTATGGATTCATCTGAGACTAGTCAGGAAGAAATTCACATTTAGTAAAACTTCTCTGGAGCATAATTGGCTTTCTCTTAAACAAATTTATTAAACATTGAGAAATTGTCTTTTGACTGGAAAAGTTAAGAATCTTGCTTTCTATACTTAAATTCCAAACTAATAACCTTTTTTAAGCTTATTCAGCTCTATTTTTTAAAGATTTATCTTTATCGCCCCCCTCCCCCATTGTTTGTAGCTGCTGTCTGCACTCTGTGTCCATTTTGCTGTGTGCCCTCTGTGTCCGCTTGTCTTCTCTTTAGAAGGCACCGGGAACTGAACCCGGGACCTCCCATGTGGTAAGTGGAAGCCCAATTGCTTGAGCCACATTCGCTTCCCTTATTCAGCTTTTAGTTTGACTAAATGTACTTTTTATATTTTAAATACGTTTCTAAATACACAATCCGATATGCTTTGGCTGCTTTTTTTTTTAAAAAGGCATACAGGGAAGTGGGTGTTGCTCAAGCAATTGGGCTCCTGTCTACCATATGGAGGGTCCTGGCTTCGGTTCCCGGGGCCTCCTGGTGAAAGTGAGCTGGTCCTAGCAGAGAGCTGGCCCGCATGGAGAGCTGGTGCAACAAGACAACAAAAAAGAGACACAGAAGAGAGATAGTGAGAGACAGAACAAACCAGGGAACTGGGGTGGCTCAAGCAATTGAGTGCCTCTCTCCCACTTTGGAAGGTCCTGGGATCGGTTCCGGTGCCTCCTAAAGAGAAGACAAGCAAACACAGAAGAACACACAATGAATGGACACAGAGAGCAGACAGTGAGCACAAGTGGTGTGGGGTGGGGGGAATAAATAAATAAATCTTTAAGAAAAAAAAGGCATACATGTAATTAAAGGAAAATAACACGTTTGTAAGTACTTTTTTGCTAAATGCTTTTTATTTTAAAGCAATGATGGTGTTTGGCTTCAAACTTATGTAAAAATATTTTCCCAATTGCTTATTAAGCCTGTTGAACTGAAAATGATTTGCCCTAATTTTTGATTGATATGCACACATACATAATGATATCTAGATATTAAAAAGTTAAGTATAATTTACTAATAGATAATGTTCCTTCTAGGTACAAAATTTCCATTTATATTTATGAAGGATATATATTAAACATTTCTATGAGGTATAAATTAGCAATTGAAACAAATCCATTATTTATATATTTATATATATTTATTATATATATTTACGAAAATTGAGTCATTTTCACTTAAAAATATAAATGATAGGGAAAAAAGACATTGAAATATAAGTTTAACAGATTATAACTTTATTAATTAGTGGGATTTTGTACCATGTTGTCATTAATTTGCCCAAATAACGATTTGTATACTTTTATTTCACAGTTCACATAGTAGATCACCCTTGCACAACAATGTTAGGAATTTTAGCAATTTCCAAGAAATCTTTATTAGCTCATTAAATTTGATTAGTAAATGAAAGCAATTTTTGTCTAGTGGGATTGCCATTAGATGTGACTACCTATAATCTTTTATGATTAAGATTTATAATTGAGTTCATAATCTGAACTGGTTTCTATCGAAGTGGTTTTTGGTCTGTTGGAAAAATCAGGACAGTGCAGCAACTTTTTAACAAGGTTAACTTTGTTTTCAATGTGAGAGACTAAGGGAAACTTAAAGTATTAACACGAGATTGTGTTCTTACTCTTATGAAATGTTGGTGACCACTGATGTTTTCCCATGTTTGCCCCCCAAAATAACTGAGAGGATGGCATTTTCTTGCTGATCATTTGCTATCAAGGGAAAATATCCCTCAGGACTCTTTAATATTACTATTTATCCTATGTAGAAGTTAGTCTAGGCTGACCACAGTAAGTGCTTCAAGGAGGATGAACCTGAAAGCCCATAATCTTAAAATGGATTCAGAGCCAATTCCAGTTCTAGCTCAAGAAGTTACATATTTAGAAACCTGACCTTTCTTTGAAAAGCTTCAACAACCTAAATGCTAATTCAAGCTATAGGCTTTGGGGAGATGGCAAATCCATCTCCTAAGTCTTAAGAACAATCCTGGAATTTGATTTTATGATTTCATATTAAATTACAATTCAGCTATTTGGCATTAAAGCATTGGTGGGAGTAATTAGGAATGCTCTTTTATTCTGCTAGGAAGAAATAAAATGATAGTGAAACCATTAATTCAACAGTAGCTCTTCCTGAATTAAGATTAATTTATCCAAAACATGGTATTTTTCCTGTCTCTGGAATATTCATTTTTGTTGTGACACCTGAGGAACTATATTTAGAGAGAGAAAAAAATCCCATTTCTTATCCTTGACACCCACCTGACTGCATAGATGATTCAGTGTTTGAGTAGGAAATATTTTGTTCTTTGATGTAAGTGTAGCAACTTGAAATATCTTGCCATTGTGGTTTTCTGCTGCTTTTAGTCTCCAGGTAAATCTAAAGTATTTCTGTTTAGGAATTTCAGCCATCCTTTCAACCTCATAAAGGAGAAGTAAGATTTTTTTTTTTTTTTTTTAGCTAAACCCTAATTTATACCTTGTATACCTCCACTATGAATTAATATGATCTTGGTTTACCTGGCCTTTTAAGCATTGACTTCAGTTAGAATTTATAACCTAAAAAGTGATCTCCATTTATGAGGAATGCTAACATGCTCTGGTGTTAAGTTCAGCTCTTACTAACTTTCTTAAATTAAAAAAAAATTTTAGGATGTATTCTAAATTTCCCTCTCAAGATAGTGTCTATCTTCTGAATGAAGAGATCCTACTTTTTCATCTTCCCAAGGAGTAAATTTTATTTTAAGACAGAAAAAGAGATATGTTTGCCTGTACTAAAGGATCAAAGATAAATAGGTTTTTGTGGCCGTCATTTCTAATAATCTGCCTCATCCCATGGCTTGTAAAAGAATATTTGGAAGTTAGTAGAATGTAACCTACTATTTGATACAGGAGTGAAGGCTGTCTAAGTGGTCAGAAAATGAGTGGAAACTACTACTCAAAGTGATCCTGTGAGCATTTCTTACTGCAGAGGTGTAGCTTCACTTAAAATACCAATTTGCCCTTTTTATATATATGCTTTCTCCTATGTAACTTCTGTCTACTTCTTGGCAATATCACACCTCCTGTTTGACTTGGCTAATGCAACTCTATCCCACTTTAGAGAAAATTCAGGTTGTACATATAAGACTGTTTTGCCTAAGGAGTGATGTTTTTCTAGTAGTGGCAGGCAAGATCTTTTTAATCAATAATTTCTCTTTCATACCTACTGCCCAGGCATTGCTGAAAACCCAGAGCCAAAGATGTTTGTGCAGTTAGACTATTTGGAGTGTGGACTTAGTTAGGGCTTGATGATATTATCTCCTTGACTTAGAGCAAAACAACTCAAAACTTTTCAGTATCCAGATGATTATAAAGTGAATAAAATGATAAATATTTTAGCAGCTAGCTTAACATTTTTGAAACCATAGATGCTGGTTTGACTAACCTACAAAATACAACATAAAATATAAATTATACAAAACAGGTTCTCAGAAAATTGATGATGATAGAAGGAAATGGTTCTTTACTACAATAGCTCTTTGGTAAATGGATGTATGTTGTCCCAAAGCTAATTTTGGTAGTTAAAAGGAATTAAATTGTTCTTGTAATTATAGGAGAATGTTAAGCACAAGGACTATATTGATCATCAGAAGGATAAAGTTGCTTTAACTTTGGCTCGTCTAGCCCGCCATGTTGAAGTGGAGAAACAGCAGAAAGAAGAGAAGAATAGAGCATTCCGGGTAGGTGGCTATTTTAATTGGTGTTTTACTGAATTATAGTATTGTTTTGTTATAAAATTGTAAAGAGAAACTTTAGTAAAAAAAATGTGTAACTAAATCAAGTTTAGCATGTATCCTAGATAGCTCATCAATTTAGTAGTAATTCATAATAGCCTTTTACATCTGTTTTTATTTTGTGGGATTCTGATTGTATATGTATATAGCAAAAGAATGAAAAACAGAATTCATTAAGTGGACTTTATTTCTGGGAGTTAAAAACCATAGAATTTCCTAAAGCAGATAAACAGTTATGGTTTTCTCTTACAAAAACCAGTTTATCACAAGAGTGAAAAGAGTTTATCAGGGCCCTTGTAGGTATAAACTGTTCAAAGATTATTTTTTACCAAATAGAGTCAGACTACTTTCTCAAACTGCAGCCTGTTCCTCCACATTAAATCCATTACTAAAAGCAACAAATTGTAGACAGGGATTCTAGAAGATCTGCTATGTGGAAAATGAAGGTTAATTTAGAATCTTGTATGATATAATTCTTTTCCTTGACTTGCTTTAGAAGGACCCAAATTAAAATATTTAAAAAACACCCTCAATACTGACACATGTGGGAAGTGGATGTGGGTCAAGCGATTGGGCTTCTGTCTACCATATGGGAGGACCCGGGTTCGATTCCTGGGGCCTCTTGGTAAAGGTGTGCTAGGCCCGCGTGGCAAGCCATGTCTGTGCGGGGAGCAATGCAGTAAGATGATGACACAACAAAAAGAGAGACACGGGAGAGTAAAGGTGAGACATGACAGAAACCAGAAACTGAGGTGGCACAAGCCATAGGGTATCTTCTCCCACATTGGAGGTCCCCAGGATCGAATCCTGGTGAAGCCTAGAGGAGAAAAACAAGAAGACAAAAAAGGAAAACAGACACAGAAGATCACATAGCGAATGTACACAGACAGCAAAAACAGGCGGGCTGGCAGGGAGGAATACGGACACATGTCTGTTAGGAGTACAATGTTGAAGAATTGCGTTAAAAAAAAAAAAAAAAGCTCCATTCTGGGAGCTTAGAAATTTAAAAATGGAAATTCAAATCATGGCTCTGCCAGCAGTTGTTTGAACTCCAACCAGTCACTTAACTTTTGTAGGCTTTGGGCTTCAGTCTGTGAAGGGATAGAGTTGGAGATGACCTCCCAGATCAGGATACACACAATCATTTTATAATTTTAACAAACCATGTTTTCGAGTCCTTGGTTATTATAAGGGAATTTGTATATTTCTGTAACCTCTTTTTTAAAAAAACTTTTGTAACCTCTGTTTTAGTATCTTCTAATCTGGTATAAAATGAACTAATCTTTCAGTTTAGAAGTAAGTTAATTGGGGACTTTAACTTTATTATGTAATCACAATAAAATTAGAGCATGGTAGTCTAACTATGTTTAAATTGTTTATTATGTAGAGATGCAAAAAGAGAGAGGAGATTATTTTTGTTGTGGCAGAAGCATTATTCAATTTTAAGAAAGATTCTTTCCCCAAACTATGTTAAATGTGTGATGTTTATAGGTCATGGAAAAAATTTCTTTAAGAGAGTAGTTGTTTGCAAGCTAGCGTCCTTTCCCCCAGATTTCCCGAGTGGTCCTAACTTCTTTTCCCAGGCAGTAATTATGGCCACATAGATAATAAAGCTTTCATGATGTAGCTCAGAATCTTATAGTTACTATGACAACTAGGGGTTTCTCTCAAGGCAGGTTTCAGCCTTTACCCATGTAAATGTTCATTCATTATTTTAAAGATTTTATCTTGGTGTTCAGGACATTTTTTTGAAATATTGAAATTTCTAATTTTTTTGTTTAGCCAATTGTAAAGAATAAATTTATCTAGAATTTATTCTTCTCTAAGGGAGAAACTGATCCACACAAGTGTTTTAGCCCATTGCTTGTTATCCATCAGTGATTTTTTTTTTTTCTTACTTGATTCCCTTTGTGGTTAATTTGCTGTTTTTAAGCTAGATGACTAAAAAAGAAAAAGAAAAAGCAGCAGCAGAAAGGAAGAGAATGAAAGAGAAATAATTCTTCAAGGATTCCAGTGGGTGCTAACCTGGCTAAAAATAGGTATAGAAAATGTCTTCCAACTATTCAAGGCCTTACCTTTGCAAATTGTTGATGCTTCATTATTAAATTCGATTGCCCCTCTTTTGTGCTGGAGAAGTTTTAAAGAAATAAAAATAAAATTCATTAAAATCTTGACTGGAGGGGGCGGATGTGGCTCGTGGCTCAAGTCGTTGGGTGTCCATCTGCCATATGGAGGGACCCGGGTTCAGTCCCTGGGACCTCCTGGTAAAATAAAGATAGAAGGTGTGCAGGTGAGCCACCAGCCCACGTGCACGTATGCGGTGAGCCAGGCCTATGCGGTGAGCCACACAGCAAGATGATGATGCAGCAAGGGAGAGACACAGGAGAAACCAGGAACTGAGGTGACACAGGTGGCAGAGTGCCTCTCTTCCACATCAGAGGTCCCTAGGATCGAATCCCCGCGAAGACTGGAGAAGGATGAGAAGGCAGGAAACAGACCCAGAGGATCACCCAGCGAGTGGACACAGACAGCAAACGGGGCGGGGTGTGTGTGTGTGTGTGTGTGTGTGTGTGTGTGATAAATAAAAGTAAATAAATAAATCTTTTTTAAAAAAATAATCTTGACTGGATACTTCACTTTTGAGATCTGTGCGTGCTGACAAGTTGACCAGCTACCAGCTTTCCTAGTCCATAAGTTAAGATGACTTGCAAGAGCTTGTAACTCTAAAGTTTGTGGAAGTAGCTTTGTTACAGAGGGAAAGAGTGTCAAGTTTAGGGATGCTTTCAGCCAGGAAATGACTTTTGAGCATCTATTGTACATAACCACAGAATTAAATTCTATTGTTAAGAAATGCCAGAATACTTTTTCTTCAAAAAAATTTTTTTAATTGGAAATTGTTTAAAATAAGTAGGCTATTAACTTGTATGTAGTAATATTTAATCTTAATTTAATTTAAGAGTTTTTCTTGTAATGGATTCTTTTAAGGAACTTTGATAAAAATGGTTTAATTTTGTATGTGAGAACATGTCTTTGGATATTGTCTACCCAGGGGCTTGCCTTACTGCTTTCTTTGGATAAACTAGCTTTGATTATAATATTGTTTGTTTCCCATCACATATGGAAGCACTATTTGGAGCACTAATCTTGTAGGATGCTTTTTGAAAAAAAAAAAGCAGGATTGGTCATCTATTAAGTTGGAGTTGGGATACTGTATATTACTCTATGTACAGAAAACCACAGTATACCATTAGCACTTAAGGCTTCTCAAGTTCTGCATTAGAGAAATCTTTTAAGCTTTGTGTTAATACCAGTGTTTCTATACTTACTTAATTTGAGCACAGAATACAAAAGATATATGTATATATCTTTGCATGTTAAAATCCTTGAGAATTAGTATTCTATGGTGGTACTTTGAACAGTGTTGCTTAGAAGATTTTCTTCAGATTAAAATCTTGGTCTTCCCTTCCCCTCCACTTACCCTGTCTAATAAAAGGTCCTGTTATATTGCTAACTAAGCCATACATTATTCTTCCTATCTCTTGCAAACCCAGTATTTGTGACTCTGATTTCTTTTTAAGTATATAAATCTCTTTGAGAGCCAGTATAGTGTAGTGGTTAGAAGCAGGGATTCTAGACTCAGATTGCTTGAGTTTGAATACTGGCGTTGTTATATATCCTTGAGCAATTTACTTAATCTCTCTAAACTTCTCTTTTTCCATGGTAAAATGGAAACAATTTCAGTACCTACCTCATAGAATTATTGTGAGGATTAAATGTAAAATGCTTTTAGAAGAGTGCTTGGCACATAGTAAATGGTTAATAAACGTTAATTGTTCTATATGGTATGAGTAGAGAGTGTGCAGATAGATTTATAGATAACATACTTAGAAAGATTTAGAGACTTCTAGCAAAGTCTAAGGCATCTAGTTCAGAGGTTGGCAAACTGTCCTACAAGATTCCTGTTTTTGTAAAAAAAAAAGTTTATTATAGAGACACAGTCACACCCATTTGTTTACATATTGCCTATAGCTGTTTTTGTGCTACAATGACAGAGTTAGAGTTAAGTATTTGTGACAGAGATTGTGTGGTTTGCAAAGCCTGAAACTTTACTGTCTGACCCTTTACAGAGAAAGTTTATACACCCTTGATCTAGATGGCAAAAATTCTTTATACACTGTCGGGCACATATTAAGTGCTATATGAGTGTCTGCTGTTATTAATAATGTTCACTGAGCAAGTGTTTATTAGGCTCCTTTTGTATATTTCAAACTATGTATGGATTTTTAAAAATGTACAAAAGTTTAAAAATGAAAGTAATCATAATTCTATTCCCATAGATAGCCATTATTAACATTTAAAAAATTTATCTTCAGTCTTTTTTTTCCCTCTGCAGATATGGTTTTATATAGATTGAAATTATTCTTTGTTTGTATTTGACCTCATTTGTTTTATACAATTTAATCACCTACTTGATATCAAAAGTATATTCCCACATAATTGAAAAATTTTGGTTAGCATTTCTAAAGACTTCCATCAGATATGTGTATCATCATTTACTTAAACTGTACTTGCTTAAAACAATCTATGGAGATATATATAGGTTGTAGCAAACTTTATGCAACATAGAGAACATTGGGATCAACATCTTAGAGCATGAACCTTTATTTTGACTTATTATTTTGAGATAGTTTTTTAGATGTGGAATTCTGATGATAAAGGATAATCAGTATTTTCTGATCATTGATGTGTCAAAATGTTTCTCTCAAGGTAAGTAACTATAGGTTGATTTTTCTCTTAATGTTTTCAGGAAAAAATCGATTTTCAGCATGCTCATGGCTTACAAGAACTGGAATTTATTCGAGGACATTCCGATACAGAAGCAGCAAGACTCTGTGTGGACCAGTGGCTAAAAATGCCAGGTATTCTTTAGAGATCAATGTAGGACACTAAAGTTCCTGAGCTTCCATAGAGCCTCAAGGCAAAAACTATTGTCTGTTTTATTCAGTTGCTAATAAGGGTATAACTGAAATTTAGTTTCAGTGATACTTTATTAAGTTACCAGTTACCTTCCTACTTTGGCAAATTATATTTAGTGATAAGCAATATAGGTCATCCCTAAGCTCGTTAGATGTTGCTCATATTCATTCGTGTTTTTAATAGTTATTGCCTGCTTACTGTTTACCAGTTTCTGAGTATACAGTGGCGTGCAGTGTGACATAGTCTCTATCCTAAGGGAGGTCCAGCATAGTAGAGATGTTAGACATTAATTGCACAAATAAATGTAAGATAAAGCTGTGATAAATGCAATTAAAATGAAGTACTGTATAGGCCTATAATAGTGTATATGACAGGTTATTTGAGGTCAGGAAAATCTTCTCTAAGGAAATGGAGTTTAAGCTGAGATCTAAAGGATTAGTATTTACCTATTTATTCTTCAATGCAGCTCATGATAATGCAGTTGATTCTTGTTATTTACAGTAATTATGTTCTATAAAGTTGCCTTGAACACTTAATTAGCAAATGTTGAACATTGCTCCTAGAGGGTTAGGTTCCTGTGAGCCTCAAGTCACATTTTCATCAACTGATCAATATATAACCTTGTTTTATCTGTTTTTCTGCTTAAAGACACCTCATTTAATATATATTGTTAATCCATTAACACTGAACTCATAGCCAGCAGTACTGTAATTCATGCCTGAATGAAGCTTACCTAACACATGTATTTTCTCTGTAAGGCATATCACAGCCTTGTGCTTAAGAGCACTAGATAGCACTTTAGCACTCTGCTTAGAGGCCATTTTAAACAGTGAAATCACCAACAAATACAAAAATGCAAAAAATGTGACACACTAAATATACCATGAAAAGGGCACTTGTTTACTGTATGAGAGCTGAAAGAAGGCAGAGCATCACCTTCTTTGCTATCAGCTGGGAATATGCATGTCAGGTGACTCAAAAGTTTCTGTCACCTGAAAAGAAATGGCACATGTCCGCAAATGACTGCAAAAGTGCCATGAGTATTGGTTTTGGGATAACATATGTTTTAGAGAGTAGGCAAATGCACAAATAAAAAAGCTGAGAATAATAGGCATTGAGTATTTTAAAAGCTGAGAATAATGATTGACTACTTTGTAAGGAAGTGTCCACATGGGAGGCTCAACTAAGACTTTGGGTAGCTTCTTCATTACTAACTCTTTGCAGACCTGAGATTTCTGGAAAAGTCACTGTGGGACATTTCTTCCTCGCCAAATCATTTGGTGGAATTTTTAAGAGCCGGTATAGAAGAATTACGTCTTAGCAACTTTTCTAGCCTGTCATGTGGAAGACCCACTTCACTGAGCTCTTAGCTGTGTATTTAGGTTTACTAATCCAGCAGAAAGTTTAATTGCAAAAATGTCAGAAATATCTGCATGGACTGCTCACCTTCATTAAAACCTAGATCTGGTAGTTTTAAGGTTAGCTTTCAGGGGTGTTTCCTTTGAATAAAATAAAATTACCATTTATAAAATAAAATTACCATTTATAAAATAATTCTAATAATTTATGTCTATTAGTATTTAACAGTTATTCCCATTTGATACCTAATGGAATAGTTTTTTGGCACTTGGCTACTCCTGCAAAATAAATTTCCTCCTTAT
>JAQZBX010016887.1:0-36085 GCA_029593785.1 Cabassous unicinctus
ATATAGCTTTTGTTCTTTCATATCAGTGCTGTATAGTATTTCAGTGTATGAGTATACAATTGAATTACATATATTATGCATTTATATATAGTATTATTTTATATTCTTGCTCATAAAAAAATAATTGCATTATAACTTGTCATGAAATTGGTTGGTCATAGGGGATGCTCATGGTTCAACATTGTTATATAATACCAAATTAATTTCCAAAATGATTATACCAATTTCTTCTTCCACCACCAGTAGAAGAGAATTCCTGTTGCTATATGTCCTAGTTAACTCATGGTATTGTCCAACAATTGAGTATGAACTGGTAGCTCATTGTGGTTTTAATTTGCATTTCCCTAACAAAACGAATTGACTGTTCATCTGTCACCTGTAATTGATTTCACAAAATTGCTATTTATTTCTTTTGTCCATTTTTCTATTGGGTTGTTTCTCTTATTGATTAGGAGAAATTTGTTTATGCTGGTTAATATTATTACTGAATTTATGGTGTCTTTTAATGAGTGGAAATTCTTAATTTCAATTCAGGCTAATCAATATTTCCCTTTATAAGTTATGCTTTATGTGTCTTATTTAAGTAATCTTTCTCTAACCTAATGTCACAATGATAATATCCTATATTAAGTTCAAAACATGTTTTAGTCTTGCCTTTCACATTAGGATCTTTGGGATCAGCCTGAAGTTAATTTTTGTGTTTGGTGTGAGGTAAAAGTCCAATTTCATATATATATTTTCCAAATGAATAACCCATCCCAGCTTCATTTATTAAAAATACACCCCTTTTCTTCTAATTGACCACATAATCATAACAAAAGTCCATGTATTCATTTCTGGTGTCTATATTCTCTTCAAGTAGTTTATTTTCTACCCCTGTGCCAATAACCAACTATTTTATAGGGCAAGCCAGAAAAAAAGAAACATAGTACTCTCATAGGAGCAATAGCAATAGTGACAGCTGACCTAAAGGAAACATTGAAAGCAAGAAGATAGGGGGAAATAATATGCCCAGATATGGTTTTCTTCTTATTTTCCCTGCTTGGAAAATTGTAGCATTTCTCGAGCTTGTGGCTTGAAGTCTTTCATCTTTTTGGAAAATTCTCAGCAATTACTTCTCCAAATATTGCTTCTGCCACATGGACGTTCTTTTGTTAGACATTTTCACTCTGTCCCTTATGTTCTTTTTATAATTGCCCATCCTATTCCCATTTCACGCTCCAGTCTAGCTATTTTATTCTAATCAATCTTCCTGTTTACTCATTCTCTTGTCTCCTGTGTCTACTCTGATGTTAAACCCATCCATTGAGTTCTTAATTTTAATATCATATTTTTCCATTTTAGATTTTCCATTTGATTCTTTTTTCCAATTTCCTATTCTTTGCCAATATTCTCAATATTCTCTTTTTAATTTTTTTAATATATTGATGACCTTTATTTTAAAGCCCATATCTGATAGCTCTTAAAACTGGACCTCCTTGTGAGGTCTGCTTTTATTGTATTTTTTGTCAAGTCTTGTCTTTTTGTGTACCTGATTAGTTTTGATAGCATGCCAGACATTTTGTAAGAAAAACTGTAGAGCATTTAATGTTGTAGCCAATTTTGCAGGTAGTTAAGGAAGGAGCAGATCACCTTGATACAATTAGGATTAAGCTGATTTGAGCTTTAGTTCTATGAGGACTTGTCTAGATCTGGTTTACTCTTATTCCTAGGGTGTAGCCCTTTGGGGTCCTAACTGAAATCTTGGATGTTTTTCAGGGCACCTCTTTTGTGATGGTCCTTGAACTCAACTCTATGTACCTTCATCCCTGTGAGATGACTGAAAGCTTTACTCAGCTTCTGTACCTCTCAGCCAGAATGGATCTCTCAGCCATTGCTTTTGCTTTCAGAACATGCAGGTGCTTCAAGATGAATAGCAACACCCAAATACTGGGCTCACTTCTCTTGTGCTCCCTCTTCTTCCAGATCTTGGCCTGTTGGCCCTGCAAATGATTACTGCCTAGGTTCAACCAGTGTGTGTGTGTGTGTGTGTGTGTGTGTGTGTGTGTGTGCGCGCGCGCGCGCGCATGTGCGCGCGCCAGCTTTTCTATGAGGGTTGACCTGAGAGATACCTTTGTCGGCCATTACTGGAAGTGAATTGTAAATGCTACATTTTTCAATTTAATTTTCAATTATAGTTGATGTATAGAAATGTTGTATTAGTCAGCCAAAGGGGTACAAAGTACCAGAAATCTGTTGGCTTTTATAAAAAGCATTTATTTGGGGTAGAAGCTTACAGTCATAAGGCCATAAAGAGTAAGTTATTTCCCTCATCAAAGTCTGTTACCACGTGTTGGAGCAAGATGGCTGCCGGTCTCTGCGAGGGTTCAGCCTTCCTCTTCCTCTTAAGACTCCATGGTCCCAACTTCTTCCGATCTCAGCTGTAGGCTGGCATAAGGCTTGCCTCTCTTCCCGGGGCTCATCTCTTTCCGGGCTCAGCTGCTCCGCTCTCTCCACAATGCCAGATCTCTCTCCCCGGGGCTCTAGCATCAAAACTCAGTTCTCTCCTCTGCCGTGTCGCTTTCTGTGTGTGAGTGTCCGCCCACCAAGGGGGTGGGGACACAACGTCCTACTGACGTGGCCAAATCAAAGCCCTAATATTAATGTAATCAAATAAAAGTGAACCTCTGAATTTAATACAATCAAAGGGTATCATGCCCAGAGGAACAGACCAGTTTACAAACATAATCAGTATTTCTTTTTGGAATTCATCAATAATATCAAACTGCCACAATGTGATTAATTTTTTAATTGATGCTTAAAATCCAGAAACATTGCCAAACTCTCAGTAATTTAATCATTTATAGATTCACTAGGGTTTTCTAGTGAACCCTAGCTATTTGTATCATCTGTGAATTCAGGTTTGTTTCTTCCTTTCTAATACTTATAAGTGTTTGATTTTTTTCTTGCCTTACGTGTTGATTGGGAACGCCAATACAACGTCGAATAGAAGTGGTGGTACTGAGCACTCTTCCCTTGTTCAGTTTTAAAGACAATGTGTTCATATGTTTTCCATCAAGTGTGATGTTTGCTGAAGGTAATTTGTAGATGCCCTTTATCAGGATAGAGAAGCATTATTACATACTTAGCTGGCTAAGACTGGGTGCATAGAAATCAAAGTTGGCTCAGTTGTTTGGCAGACTTAAGGTGCACCAACTTTTTCGTGTGACTCTTGGCAAAATCCCAGGCAATGTCTCACACCTTGCACGGAGAAAGCAAGTTGCAAGAGTACCCTATTTAGCCTTTGGTAGGGCGCTTCATATTCCAGACATATCATTAAGAGTCATTTTTGCCTCTTGGGCCCTGAAGCCACATTAACATAAATAGGTTTCCTTTCCCCGTGTCCCTTTTCAGAGTCCCCTCACATTTTATGTCAGAAAGTACTTTCTAATGTCTGTTCTCTATTCTAATCTCCTTCTGATAAGAGATAACCTAATCACCATCTTTCATACAATAGCACTTGTTCCTCTATTTGAAAAATATTAAATCTTCCCCTTACTCTTCTTTTCAGTATAATAAACAAAATTGACCTCTTTAGCTTTTCTTCATACCTGATATATATTAGTCTCCTCTGAAAGTATCCAAATTTCATCATAATTACACTTCAGTCCCAGCATCCTAACTTGGACAATACTATATAAATTCAGAACAAAATCAAGTACCAGGGGAGGGTTACGTTGTGATTTTGTGCTCCTTCATTTCACATGCTCTGATTTTTCTCTGCCTTTTTAATCACAGCCCTTCACTGCTGAATCATTCCTAACTTGTAATTCACTTTGACGTCTGGATACTTGTCTATATGATAGGGTGGAGGTCCTCTTAAAGCCAGCAGTATGCTTACACTTGTCCACACTTTCTCCCCTCTTTGTCACAGCTCTTTAACATTTTAGTCCTGATGGCTATCAGGATGTTAGCTAGAAATCTTGTGCAATTACTTATCATTGTCAGATGAAACCAGTATATCTTATATTTTCCCTTTTTAAACACTAACAAACTTGTTAAATGTTACCAGGTCAGGGGTCAACCCCTTCCAAACTCCAATTGATAAAGCAACCCCAACACTCATGTGGGTCATCCCACCACCTAAGCCAGGGATTCCCAACCCTATGAGCACATCAGGGAACTTATTTAAAATACCTGTACCTGGACCCTATCACAAAAGAATCTGATTTTATTGGTTTGGGGTGGGCCTGCCCAGGTGATTCTAACGCACAGCCAGGGTTGAGACCCATTATCGATATCCTCATGCTATCAATATTCACTTTGCTATTGGTTAGTATATCTTAGCACAGTAATTGTCAAACTTTACTGTGCATTTAAACCAGCTGGGGATCTTTTTAAAATGCAGATTTCTGATTCAGTAGCTCTGGGACGGGGCCTGAGATTCTGCATTGCTAACAACTTTCTAGTCGATGCACATGTCAAATTTTGAGTAGCAAGGGCAGCAAAGACCCTTACTCAAGTTGAACACTGAGTTCACTGTTGAACAGTCCATTCTAAACTACATGAAACATGAACATGCTACAGAAAGTGTTTTTCAGCCTGACTTTGACACTTTATTCAACATAATTTCTCAAGTACCCTAAGTCTTTGCCAAGTTCTTGTGTTTATTTCCAGAGTTCACCCTCTTTCACTGTTTATTTTTTAATCTATATTGTACATGACATAGTTTTCTGGGTTTGTGAAGTGAGTGAGCACATGAAACTGGGATTCCTAACCAATATCTTGGCATCATCTGCTAGCGGCTACCAGTATCTTTCTCTCTTCAGAGATGGATTTTGGCCAAGAAATCTCCCTCTTTGAGGTTTTGTGGGTGTTCTGGGAGAGTAAAAGTTTCCAGGCAGTATTAGTGCACTAGCACACACAAACACATAACTTACACACCCGGGGTACCAGTATTTCACACACCGACCCTTGCCTCATTACACCCTTATCCTCCCTAGCATTTTGAGGTTTCAGGAAAATGAAAAGTAATTGCTCTTCTCTTCACAAGAAGGCTGGGACCCCAAGTAAGAAGGGACCTTATGCAAGAGCCTCTGCCTGGGAGCCACCTAACTTGAATTCCACACAAGCACTCCTCATATACATGCCTCGTTTCTTCCTAGCATGGTGAGCATATCTGCTCGCCGACGTCAACCATCGTCTGGCTTCATCAGTATGTAACTGGAAGTTTGTGACCAGTATACTCAAGTATATCTTGGCATTTTTTTCAACAAGGTTATGAGCTCCTCATTAGGGGGAACCCAGGAGGTTTTACAGAAAGCAGGAATCTCAACACAGTCACTCACCATCTGTACAATGTTGGCCAAGTTATTTGATTTCTCAGAACTTCATTTCCTTCATATAAAAGGGTGTTAATAGCATCTACCTCACAAGGTTGCTGTAAAGATTAGATGAGATGCACATAAAATACTCAGTACCGTGCCTGCTACTTAGCACTGGCTCAATAACGGTTAGTGACCTCAAGTCGAGGTCTAAAGCTAGTCCTATCTGGAATATTTCAAGTCCAATTCTGAGGCCTCACAAATTCTGTTAGAGGCCTAAGGGAAGGTGGATAGCCTCTGCTTCTGGATTATGTCTCATATTCATAAAATTCTGAACCACAGTGTACACGTTCCCACTGGATTTCCCTGACCTCATCCTACTAACCCTCCAAAAAGTAAGAAAGAGAAATTTTCATCAGAAAAATAAAAAATGCCTCTTTATCTTTTGATTTATGCTAACCCAAGTCAGGCATTAAATGTGGGCATAAACACTCTGGCACAGGTCACTCCATTTTATGGTTTCATTTTTCTTTCTAAGCCTGAAAGGTTGGCTGCTGCAGGGAGCTGGGGAGAGAATAAAAGCTGGGTCTTTCCTGAGGGGAAAATAGAGAAACTAAACTTTCCTTCTTTCTCAGGAAAAATGATGAGAGAAGCCAAAGAATGTGCAGTAAAAAGGCATTTTGGATGCATGAAAGACAACATTTCTGTCCTTCCAGTCAATCTGGGAGGAGTCTGGATGAGTCTTCAGAGAGTAGTAAAATCCACAGGCGAGCCTTGGCCTGCTTGGGTTTGATGCTGTTGACTAATCAAGCACATTAATTTCCAGGCCAAAAATCTCCACCACAACTCTGTCCACCCAACCCCTGAAAAAGACCCAAACGCACAAGACTCTCCAGATCATCAGCAGCCCCCGTTTTCATTACATAGCACACCACCACATTTGTTTTTGCTCATACAAAGTGAGAGAGAGGAGGGAAAATCTGCTTTTCAGATTCCTTTATGGCAAAATGATGTACTCAGTTCTTTTCATAAGCATGCTACTTAATGAGATCCATAAAAACACTTTGACAGACAACAAACACATGGTTGTGACTTTCCTTAGTTTCCTCTGGGTGCACTTGTCAATGCAATCTTTTAAAGTTGGAAGCTGCTGTCAGGATTTAATTGCTGGTCAAGGTCAATGTAGATTGTGCTGAGATAGTAGGAAAATTAACAATATGCATTTACTATGTCCCTACATATTTTTAAACCAAAATTCAGGATTCCTGGTTTGATGTGAATACATTTTGGTTTGTAAAAAAACTTAAAAGTTTTAAAAATGAAATCATATTAGTTACCTATTTAATGGGCTGATCCTCCCCCCACATAAAAAAAAATTACATGAGATTGTCATTTGGATTGTCCCAGAAAAAACACGACACTCTAAATATACTACCTCAGGAAACTGGTCCTCCAACCTGGCTGCAGAAAGTACTTACTCTGCAAATTCACTGTTACACTCAGAGTGGACAGGAATCACAAACTGTCCACTTTGCCATAATCTGCAAAACTTCAGCTGCCTCTTGGATGCAGCTTCTGCTCTCAAGTCTGTCTAGTTGAGGCATAAGACACATACACGCCGAAATAAACAATGAGAAAACAGTACCAATTTCTATTTGGTTTGGGCAGAAACCCTGTATTCTCAATGTTTAGATCATTCTCTGGCACATAGAAGGGCTCAATCGCATAACTGTCAAATGAATGAATGAATGAATGAAGTCATTCACCTTTGAAATGCACATCTCTAATCCCTGACACACACACACACATGCACACACACACACAAATTAAAATGCTTTCATCCTAAGCACAATAACCTTTTTTTTTCTAGAATTGATGGAGATTTTCAGCCCTTTGAGCCCAAAGAAGTAGAAGCTAAGTGCTCAGCCTAGAGGGTAGGGAGGAAAGGGCGAAGGAGCAAGAAAGCCAGAGACAAGAACAGGTAATCACACAGGAAAGGGAAGCCAGACAAACTAGAGACTTCATGGAATGGAGTACAAGCTCAGAGAGCTCCCCAGCCCAGTAACGTGTAGCCAAGGCGTAAGATAAGAAGCAAGGTAGTAACACATGGGGCCTTGGAGCCAGCACAAAAATGCAGAACACAGCACATGCCTTAAGCCAGTTGAATCGCTGACCTACTAGAGGGCCTAGCCATGACCTCACCACATATTTTAAACCCTCTGGCCCTATTTCACTAAAGAGGTCAAAGACCTGCTGGGTGGCCACAAGGCAATCTCATAAATTCAACTTCTGTTTTACATCATTTCTATGTAAAAGAAGAAAAGTACAGAAAAAAAATCTAATTTTTGGATTGTCAAATTATGTAGATTTCAGATCAATTATTTCTACAATTTCTATGCTAGAGCTATATTGGTTTGTCTTCCTTAAATGCACATCAGCTATCTAAAGGGAGATGGTTAATAGCATCTGGGATGAGAAGAGGAAAACAGTACATATTTTTAAATCTTCCGTTGATAGTACCAAAGCACAATCCACAGCCAGCCAGTCAAACGCTGACAGAGGCTAATATAGGTACTGGGTCCATGTGGGCTGCAGTGACCATCCCGGGGCATCTGTACTGGTCTTGGATGCCAGGCTTCAGCCTAAAGATCAAATTTAAGGGGGGGGTCAAGTTGCAGGCTTCACTTCAGTATGTCCAAAGAAGTCTGGGGGAGCAGACTCGGCAAGAGTGGGCCTGCTTATTTACTGAGGGTTTGACAGATTAGGAGAGGGAATTAATAGAGTTCTGGGGGTCAGTAAAAACGTGTTTTGGATTAGCTCCTGGCTGATAAGGGGGGAAAGAAAAGTCCCAAAGTCCCAGAGCCAGAAGGAGAGGAGAAAGTCATGTAGAGTCTCCAGCAGGAAAAACAAAGAAAATTAGCAGCTAGATCAATGGGGTCTTTCAAACAAAAAAATACATCCTACATTATTTGGAAATTTTGAAATATTCACAAATTAAAATTTTCACTTTTAAGAAGTCATTTACTTATGTTGTCCCTATTGTTTGACTTTTTAGATCCATTAAAAGTTTTAAGTAACATATATTGTCAATTAAAATAAATTAGTAAAATTTAATAAATCACTCTTGGAAAAAAAATTATCCATGGGGAGAGAAAAGGTTCATAAATTGCTAGAGGGCAGGAACCCAAGCACACAGTAGTTAATCCAAAAATTTCTATGGGTGTAAGTTAAAGTCCCCATGGGAATCTGTTTATTGTAAAAAAATTAAAATGCAAAACATTCCCTGGAAAACTGCTGGCCCTAACCACAAATATCAATCAGTAATGGAAAGATCTCATATTAGTATATTACAACCCCCTCTTAAAATTCTGCATCTCTGAGATTGTGAGAAAAATGGTCATCAAATGGTGCAAGCTCATGTGCCCACCAGTGGCAGGTTCTGTGGAACCAACAGAGAGAGCACAACATATTTGTGACTCTGAAACATATCCCATCTTTGGACAACTCCTCACCTGCCCCTGGATTCTGCTCTCAAAAGTAGAGAGCCCTGCAATCCTGTGTCTTGGGTGGTGCAGAAGCATGTCCACCCACACCTGGAGTTTGTACTTCAATCAATCAATCTGTGTTTACCAAAAAAGGGGGAGCTTGTGGCGGCTTTGAAACCAGGAAGGAACTTGAACAGAATGGGACCGAGTGGGGCCAAGACCTAACATTCCACATCTCCAAGGGGAACCATCTGCCCTGGGAGGTGTTGGCATAGACAATATGAATGGTACACCCTGGAGTTAAGCTGCAGGATCTTGAGAGAGACCATGACCTGAGGCTGGGCCCACTGGACTGCAGGCCAGGAGCTGAAAGTTTCCAGAATGAAAAGTTCTAAGGTTTCTGAGCCCCAAATGTCAAATCAGATTTTTTGAGCTGAAGAAGAAAATTCCAGTGGATAACATCACAGTGATCTTCAAGTCTATGTAGTAACTCAACCAGGTAGACCCTCATTCCTCATTGCCATAGAGGGCCACACAATAGAGATTAGGGGTAGATAAGAATAGATTCCTGCTTTGAGAAGCTAATTAATTAAGTGAATATTAAAAAGCATAGATTCTAATACATTTCTACTGCAAACAAAAAGTGTAGCTTCTGAAGTCAAAAACACCTGGCTTCATCACGTTCTAGCTATGTGATTTATCAATCTTCTGTTTTCTTGTCTGAAAAATTAGAATAAAAATAGTACCTACTACATAAAGACTTAGCACAACATAAAACCTTTAACCAATAAATGGGATATAGTAAGCATTTAATAGATTTTAATATACTATTATAAATTCCAAATTTGAAAAGTGGAACAAAAAGCCTGGATCAGAAACATTGAAATAAATTGCTGAATGAGATTTTAGGGTCACCCTTTTCTGGAATTATTTAAATGTCATATGATGCATTTTATATTAACCATTTGTCCAATAATTTCTTTTTCAACACCATGAGCCAAAAACTAGAAAATCTTAAGGGTTCAAAGATGAAAGAAATAGGCTCCTTGCCCTTAGAAACCTCACAACTTCCAAACTGAGCCTAAAGTAAGAAGAATGAGCAAATATTGGTCAAGATCTCATCTAAGCCCCCATATTTATTCCAGGACTATACACCACTTTCTCCCATCTATCTCAGCCTCCCTCAGATAGTAATTCACAAAATGGTTGGAAGACAGCGATAAAGCCAGTGGCAAGATTTATACATTGTCCCAGGGATTTCCCAGGTATCTTTTTTTACCCTTGACTCTCTTTGGCCTTTATTAGCTGAAAAAGTGCTTCTCATACCCTCCAAGCAGAGCTGCTTTTACTTCAAGGAGCCTAGAGCTTCCTCAGTTTCCCTTCATTCCTACTCTGTTGGCCACTACCCTCATTCCTTCTGGTCGGCACCCCACCCCCCATCTTATATCCATCTATACTCCAGCTCTATGCCTGACTTTCTAGAACTCAAAAGGACCGTGTCTGCTTGCTTATTTCTATATATTCTAAAGGTTTCTGGGTCTTAAATCCCTGGGACCATAAATATCTTCGGGTCATAGACAAAACTAACCCAAGAAGTTTAAGTCTTAACCAGCACAAGGTATGCAAAGAAATACCTTGTCCATCCTACTTGACTTATCTCACAATTGATGCCCAATTAATCCATGTTTTTAATTTCTGGTACCCTAAATAATAAACAATTGGTTAGAAAATGTCCAAAAAGATGCCCCATATGGTTCAAGATTTTCTCTTTTCCTGTAAAATCATGTCTTTTACGTTCATGATACCTTCCTCAGGCTAATAAGATAAGGAAAACAGTCTACCCCCAAACCTTATCAGTCATGAGGATGTGGATTTATTACAAGGGATCTCCAAGGGAATACATTTAATGGCAGAAAAGCATGCCATGGCTTTACTTTTAGCTGCTTGTTTGCTGGCTGTTTCTTACCATAGACTTTGCTGACTACAAGACATGAAGAAGTAACTTAGCTAATTAATACCCACAAGTCACTAAACTCTGTTTCAGTTGGGGTTCCTAGAACAAGTCATTTTGAATGTCACTGCTGAAGCTAAGAGAGCTAAGTTCAATTCTAGGTCTGGTCCCTACCCGTTTGCATGCTGCTGATCAAGGACCAAGAGCTACAGCTCAGGATCCCCAGCTGTAAAACTATGATATACACGAAATGGAGACCAGTCAGTGCTTTGGTGGAAAACATCAGCCCAATCTCCAGCCAAAGCATTACCATCAGGACCAGAATCCGTTCAAGGAGCATAACTGAATTCTGTTAGTGAAACTGGCCCAAAAAGCCAAAGGAAGGGCAAAGTCACTAAAATAAATATGTGTTTAGTTGTATGCTTGTAAATTAGGCCACAAAGTTAAACTTCACTTAGGGGCAATAAAAGTTATTCTACCACAAAAAAAATACATCCAAATAGAAGATACATTATCCCCAGACCTAATCCTATCACAAGGTACCAATTATGTTTGTACCCTTGGGATGGTCTCCATAAAGGAGACCAGGAAAACTTCCTTAATGCCAAAGCATTAGGCAGCTTTCAAAGCCAAAAGGCTGATGCCCCTCCCTTCTCCTGACAAAGACAATGTCCCCAGGATGCTAAAACCATCAGTCATTTCAGTGGGAAAGATTTTTCTCTAAAACAAAACAGATGTTTGACAAATATAACCACATTTAAAAATACTAATAGCAATTTTAATCAAAATCAACTCTTCCATGTTAACACAGTCTTAAAATACTCAAGTCTGGAATATCCCACAAGCCAGTGAGCAAATACCTCATTTCTCTCTCAGGTCATTCAACTGTAATGCATCCTGCCACCATCACTAGGATAAAACTATTTGGATTCAGTTGAATTTTTTACTTTCTTAGCTGTGTGTTAGGTCTTTCACTGAATTACATTGCTCTGATCTTCATTTCCACATCCCCTTGCTTCATATTCATCTGCTATAGATATCGCCCCTATCAACTCAGCATGTCCCAAACTGAACTCATCATGTTAGTCTCTAAACCTCCTTACTCTGAGAGTTCCTATTTCAGTCAAAAGTCCAGCCCATTTTCCCAGCCATTTGTTTCTACCTCCTTAGTCATGTTCACAATTTTTCCTCCTCCTTTTTCCCACTGCCCCTTCCCCATTCAAGGCATTCAATGTTCCTGACCTGGATTATTTCAGAAGCTTTCTAAATTGTCTACTGTCTCCTGGTCTCTGCATCACATGCACTGACTCAGTTCATCTTTCTGAGGCACTATTTTGTCATGTCACATTCCTGCTAAAAAATTTGATAGCTTTCAATCAATTGCCAGAGAATAAAGTCCCGAATCTTTAGATTAAGAAGTGTTCTACTTTCCAGGCTGCTATGACAAATACCACAAAATGTGTTGACTTAAACAACAGGAATTTACTGACTCACGGTTTTGAGGCTAGAAGTCCAAAGTTGGATTGAAGCATTAGCAAGGCAATGCTTTCTCTCCAAATCTGTAACATTCTGGTGCTAGATGCCTGGGATCCTTGGAGCTCCTTGGTGATGTCCTCTCCAGGTTCCCACTGACTTTTGGCTTCCAGACCCTCCTCTGGCTTTCTCTCACCTTGTCTGAATTTCCTCTGCTTATAAAGGACTCCAGTAATCAGATTAAGACCCACCCTCATTCAATTGGACCCATACCTTAACTAAAACAAGATCTTTAAAAGATCCCATTTACAATGGGCTCATACCCACCTGAACCCAAAGACCAAGAGCATGGTTTTAAAGGGTACATACTTGAACCTACCACAAGAGTTAAGATCCCCCATGTTCCAACCTTGACCCAATATATCTTCCCAACCTTATTTTCATATAACCTACTTTCTAGCCAAACACCTTTTTTCCCTGTCCATTCTGGAGTATTCTTTTAACTCATACCTCTACTCACGTTGCTTCTTTCTCCCAGAATGTCTTTCTGCCCACAAATCTACATGTCTCAATCATATCCCCCTTCAATAGTCAATCCAAAAACCACTTTCTCCACAGGATTTCTCTGGTGACAGAGGAAGCAACATCTCTCTCCTCTGAATCCCATAACACTTTATATTTCCTCAAAGGACACTTATCAGTTGCTTCCTAGAATTGTAATTCATTCTGTCCATGGACTATCTCTTCTCTTAGACTATAAGCTTTAATGGATAAAGAAGCATATTTATATTATCTTTTATCCTCCAAACTCCATACAGTGCCTTTCACCTAGCAGATGCTCTCAGAATATGTTTGATTGAATAAATAAGCAAACAAACAAATTCTAAATTGAGATTAAAGGCCATATCTTAGAAATGCTGCCTAACAGTGCCTAGAATGAACAATGTTCAAAATGCCTTTTGTTATGAGCAAACACATGACATAATTGAGGAGGAACAGAAGTTAGAGCCATTGAATGGGCCACAATCACTCTGCAGCTATAGTGACTTTGGGAAACAGATTAATCTTCACTAAGTCCCATTTTCCAAATCTGTACCACTTACTTTACAGAGCTGTGGCAAGGGTTATAAGAAAAACACTTCAGCCATATTTTAATACATAGTAAATATTCAATAAATGGAAGCTTTTATTGGTGTTAATGCCTGGCTTGCTGGCCATTCCTCTCTGTTCCTCCAGCCAGCTGCAATCTGGTCAGCTCAGGGGTTGGGGATAAAACTGGCTGGCCTCAGTCTTCCAGCGTGGAAAGTTTCACTCCTACCCAAGTAAGCCATTATGGGAGACCTGGGCCAAATCCATGTGTTCGGCCAAAACTGGACCAGCACAAAAAGGTTGCTCCATTTGCTATATGCATTTACTTATACCATCTCCTAATTGTAGAAAACACAAGTTACTGATGCTGCTCACTAAAAACAAACTTCACTTTTCTTTTTAACTTTAGAATATATTAAAAGTAGTCCATCATATATTGTCCAAATAATTGGAGCATGTTGGTCACTAATAATATTGCCATTTACCTGCTGTAAAATGGACTGTAAGGTCACTTTCAAATCCTTTTGTAGTTTTAAAACTTTTCTGTGGAAAATAATTTCAGTGGCTACTTTGCCTACGGGTTTCTTTTTACTCATTGAAAAGTGAAAAACACCCTTGTAGATTTTCTAATACAGGCATTTTTCAAAGCTGCCATGCAATAAAAATAAAATATCCCTAGAAAAAGGCTGTGTTGGAAGACATCACATATCATGTATGCCATACACTGTGAGTGTCCACACCACTTGAGCAACATTCTTTGCTCTCAACATTGGTGAGACTGGGGCTGAGTCATTATATAATGGCCATTATATAATGTCCTTCAGATCTCACGTTCTCCCACTTTCTTTCTTACAATTTTATGATACCCATGGTTATGGCAGAAGAAGAGGAAGAGGCATAGTTGGTGGCCCCACTGTCAAACTCTTGGACGTCTCCAAATCACCAGCTTGCTGAAGTCACATTATCCTTTTGGACATAAGTAAAGTTAGCTTGAACCCTCATTCCCCAAGACACAGCAAGAAACCCAACATTCTTCCCGATACCCGCCAGTATTCACGGGGAGGGGGGGGGGAGCGTTATGATTCTCTTGGCCACCGCAGCTCCAAACTTTCTGCTTCTGCTCAATTCTTCTCTGCTCTGAGTTTTGCTGGATACCACCCCGATCCCTTCATACCCAGCCACAGCACTGGCTCAAGGTCATAGCTCTAGCTGACCCTGCGGAAGATTTCTAGCAAAGGAGAGGGAGTGTGACAGAGAGATAAGGCGCAGTGCAGAATTGAACAATAAACAATTTATACATAAGAACTAGACATCCTTATTATTAAGAGGACCTCAACCATTTCCTCCTCCTGGGAAACTATTCATTTTCTCCACACAGGCACCAGTTGCTTGCCACGCTGTTGGGGCTCCCTTGCTCTTCCTCTTGACTTCTTCCTCACTTCTCCCTGGCTTGACTCCTCAAAATGCCCCCAAACTCGTTTTCATTCCTTATGCAGGATGAGTTGACTATCTCTTAGTCTTACTACTTGCTCATCCTGTCCTTATCCTAAGGCCTTTTCAAGGTTGTTTATGCAATCCTCAGTATAAATATATATATTTACATTGTGTACCAGTACACACATACATAGTCACATTTAAATAGACCACATATATACATATATAATACATATACATATACATATATACCAAAACAAAAGTTTCATGAAACAATAGTTACCATTACTACTATGTAACTATATTACATAGAATAGATATTGTCTATTATATTTTGCTCCATTTCTTTTTTTAAAAAAATACTTGTCACAATCCACTACTAATAGTTGATTTCATGATCCATTACTCAGTTAAAAGCCACAGCTTGATGAACCTTGCCTTAAGGTCAATCTCTCCAGGGTCAAAATGGCCCATCATTTCTAGTCCAATAAAAATATGAAAATTACATCAGAAAAACTTGACATAACTCAAAGTAAAAAGTATAGGGTACTAGTAAAAATGAATGGCTTATGGAATGACTAATGGCTAGATTTAAATCCTGGCTCCAACCCAATTAGTCAACTTCTCTAAGTTTCCTTATCTTTCAAGTATAGTATTGCAATGATATCTAAGTCAGATGAAAATGGCTCAAATTAAAATAAAATGAGAAAGTTATATAAAATAAATAGCACAATATTGCCCTACAAAGTATATACTTAACAAATGGCAGCCATTACTATTGTTGTTGCCACTATTGTTATTACTGTTATTATCGTCATCACCATCATCATCATCATCATCTTGGAAAAATGCAAATGATATTTGGATTATCTACTTGTTGAAATTATCTGTGCCATTAGTGCCCTTTATTAGCTTCTACCAATGAAATTTTCCTCCTTGTCTGTGGTCGGCCCCTCTCTAACAAGATAGTTACTCTATGTATGTTATCAAGAGAGCACAGAATTAAATATGAGAAGAGACGCATCATATTTTATATTTATTTCCCAAACTATCATAACATTTTACTGCTTAGTCAGAATGAAAATTTGATATCCAAGCAAATTTGGAACTGAAAACAAGCAACCCATCGGAAAGTAACTAGAAAATATTTTTTAAAACCTCTGTGAATTTTTTCTTGGTTTCCTTTCCTCCATATCATCAACACAGAATTTTCCACCTTTTGTAAAGAGACAATAGAATAGGAATGCATCTCTTCCCATGACTGCACTGCTAAGTGATGTAACTGTGGCTTGCATACACTGTGGGTCAGCCACTTTGGAGTCAAGAAACCATGGACTTAAAAGCAAAGACTCTGAGCCTCCTACATGGGGTTGATATAAGGCAGGACAGGACTTCTTAATCTGATAACCAGAGCCTACAGCCTTCCCCATAATCAAAGTGGGGAGCTCGTGTCAACAAGGAACTGAGAGGCTTGGAGGAGAACCCATCCCAGTGCTGGCATTCAGTATCATCACCCCCCTCAGAAGCACATTGAGGACTCCCCTGCCAATTCTTTGGGGCTTACTCATGTCCATCATTTCCTTTAGGAATCCTGGAAGGAAACGCACACCCTCTGGATTATCAGAAGCAAAAGAAGTTTGTTTTGCTTTAATTACAGAATCCATGATCTAACAGCCTTGTAAAAAGGAATATTAATAAAGTGCTTTTTAAAATTTTGTTTAGGTAGCTTGATAATCAAGCTTCTTGGAGAACCCCCTTCCCATTGAGAAGTGCATACCACTTCTCATTAGGTGAATCATCATCTGAGACTAAATAAAATGAGTCTTTGGGGACACTGACCTCTAGAGACCCAGGCCAAGCCATGCATCTCTGTCCCCTTGGAATCAAGGATCATTGGTCTAAATTAAGAACAAAACCAAAACTAGGAAGGCCAGGCAATGGGTCAACCTGAAAATTCCACCCTCTCACACTGATCCATATACCAGCAAGAGCTCTCCCAAACCACTATCTCTTGATGTTGCAGCCCCCACATCTATCACAGTGCCTTGCACATTGTATGTTGTCAATAAATGTTGCTTGGATTGAATTGACTTGACTTGTGGAAGCCAATATAGTACAAAATAGAGTAAGTTAGGGCATTTCAATTCAATTCCTTAACTTCCCATCCTGAATTTTTTATTAAAATTTTAAATCAAAAGCAGGCATCTACGTCACCTTAAATTCTCTGATAACATTGCATCCTCCAAACCACCTAGCTCTCCCTGACTTTTCTGAGCATAAATCAGAGTCTGTGGTATTTGAATGGGGTTTTTGAAGGGTCTAATCTTATCTCATGACCATATTAAATCTGCATTTATTAAAAGGACGTCACTTTATTGGCCATTCAGGCCTCAGTCCAGGTTGTAGGAGGATGTAAGAATGAGCTTATGATTAAAACCCTTTTGGAAAACGCGAACAAATGATAACCAGTTGTGATACTTTTCCACATTTTTACAATATTTAAAAATATGTTCAGATATCCAAAACTGATCCCACAATTTGATTTATTCACAAGTCCCCTGAAGTGCTTAATAAGTACAATATGTACAGTGAAAATCATGCTTATTACAGCTATTGGTTTGGTAATTCTCCAAGATGAAATCATACTTTTCAGGTTATAAATATACATTTTATTGTTGATTTTATGCTGCATTTTGAAATACTGCTTCTCTGCTTTCATATTTTCAGGGCCCTACAAGAGCATCATAAATCAGCCCCAAACTGGAGGAATGCTAATTGATATCAGGTGATTTCAAAATGAAGGCTAGGTTAAACTTGCTGTGTGTTTCATGAATTCCAATTCTTATAGCACTCTTTCAGAATGAGGACGTGCAAGGAATTCATCTTCCAAGAGTAATTAAATACATGTATTCATATTAGATATTTTAAATACCTAAAAGGGGGAGCTTAAAGGAGGTGTGTGTGCAATGAAGCTTAGATGGCAAAATATAGAAGAGTTAAGGACATAATGATGCATTGTCATGGCATCTGAGGCTTTATTCGTTAAAAGATAAAATGTGATTACCCATAAGTTGGTTCTGACTGGCTAACCTTCCTTCTGACCCCTGTCTGCTCTTCTGCGCTTACAATCTATTTTGCACCTGTGTTACACAGACTGTAGCTCAACAGGTGTCACTGAGAAGAGCAAGAAAAGCTTACCATTTCTCAAAGCTTGTTAGAGAAAAAACAATGACATACTTCAGAGTTTTTGTCTAATGTTGGGGGAGGAGCCAATGGGCCATCATCAATATTGGCACAAGAGCTTATGATCATTACCAAATAAATTACTCAACATAGAAAAATTAGCCTTTTGAGTAGTTGTCTATTAATCTCACTCAAAAAAGAAGTTACTAGAGCACCATTTCCCAAAATGTGCTATTACATGGAGGAACACAAAAAATGTTAATAGTTTGGCATTTTATTTAAAATGTGTGTATCTACATACACATGCACATACACATATATATTTAATAGTTGGGAATTACCTACATGTGAGTATATATAAAATAATTGAATGTTATGTGTGTGTATATATATGTATGTGTGAGGATATATACATATATATACGTGTGATTCTATATACATATATATATACCTACACACAAATACATATATATACACACACATATATACTACAACAAGACTGTAAGTTCATGAATATTACTGCTTAGGAAGAGGATAAGATTTAAAAGTGACTGAAATAAAAAACATTGAGCAAATGATCGTCTGGTCTAGATAATACATACACAAAAGCGAAAACTGTGGGGGTGAGGTGATATGAAAATGGGTGAATTTGTAGACACATGCATTAGAACATACTTCAGTAAAATCCTATGCTCCAATCATATAACACCAGACCTAAAGACCTTAGAGATCAGTGATGACCAACTCCCTCACTTTAAGAATGTGGAAACTGAGGCCTTGAAAATTAAAAGACTTGCTGAAAGTTACAAACTGGTTAGTTAGTAGCAAAGCCAGGACAAGAAATGAGGTTCCCTCCTCCTAGGCTAATTCCTGACCTACATGACGAAGGAGGTAATGAGAAAGAGGGGTCCATCTGCAATCTCTCCCTTTCTGGACAGTAACAAGGCCAAGAACCAACACAGGAATCTATTTCTTAACCTGGTCAGCTCACTTGTGACTTGGGCACTTCTCGACTGCTGAAGAAAGCAATGATTTTTTTCCTCTCTTTTGACCCTTCATGGGTTACTAAGAGAAACCAACATGCTAAGATTATAAGTCATGGATTGTAAAGACATTTCTTGACCATGTTTCTTTGATGACTTCCTTGCACATATGCTGTGACATCTTCAGAGCAGAATGCAGCAAATACACGAACCCACCATTTTGCCTACCACTTCTCTCCTCCTCTTCTCTCCTGTGAGCTCACAAAAGAGTAAGCAAGAGGAAAGGGGACCTAAGATCAGAAAGGTACATGTGATGGCTCAGACTTAATCCCAGGCACTGAGTGCAGAGCGTGTGTGTATGCACACCCCTGCTTTTGCACAGGGCGTGTGCTCAGCTGGTATGGGTGCTCTCGGAGTGTGTGATGTGTGGTAGGTGAGCTCCCCAATGCATACCTTTTCCAGGCATGTTTCCTCTGATCACTAAGAGACAAGGACAGAAGTCCAGTTCTGCCCACTAAAAGCTAGCACCCTGACCTCCGACAATGGAAGGAAGAATGAATTCCCATATTTTCTGTTCCTTTGGGAAGAAAGAAGTCAGTGCTCAATATCCACAGGAGAAGGCAAGGGAGGCTAACAGTTAAATACCCATGTTGAACCAAACCTTGAGACATGTCTCATTAATGCTCTCTTTACCCTGTGAGGCAGGGTGTTATAAATTAGGGAAATAAGGCTCTGAGAGACTAAAGAACTCACTCAGCCCTGGTCCATCAGATTCCAAAGCACATTCTCTTAGACCAATTTCATGTTATAGTTAAGAAAATTAAGATCCAAAGAGATGAGGTAATGTCTAGGGTCACGGACCAAGTAGTGGCAGAGATGAGACCAGAATCATTGACTCTGGTCCAGTGCTTTTTCTACAACTTTTAGAGAATTCTCACCCTGTAGACTCAGGGTTAACAACAAAACAAACAGGCTAGTACAGAACTGTTAGAAACTCCACAGCAGCAAGATAAAATAAACCATACATTTCTAACATGGGAGGGTGTTAGCACAGATGTGGAAGTATTGATATATTTGCATATATGTCTCTATATATTTTTTGAGGTACCAGGGACCAGGGATTGAAACCAGGACCTCGTATGTGGGAAATTGACAATCAACCACTGAGCTACATCAACTTTCCTGAGTTGGGTTTTTCATTTGTTTTGCTTGTTGTTTGTTTTTGTTTTCTCAGGAGGCACTGGGAACTGAACCCAGGACCTCCCATGTGGGAGGTGGGAGCTCAACGGCTTGAGCCACATCCACTCCCTATATCTATATTATTTATCTATATCATCTATATGAGTGGAAAGGAAAAAGTTAAATTGATGGCTTGTGCTTCTATTTACATTTCCACGACCAAAAGCTAATTGTTTGGCAAAGGAAAGGATTTTTTTATCCTTAAGAAAATTTTCCCCCTGCATTACATTAGGAAAATAAAAGGGCTCACTGTAGCTGGCATTTTGGAATAAATAAACTCAAGACAGCTGAAATTCAAACATTCTTGTCATTCTTGTGCAAAGCAAGCAATTTCTGTAGTTAAAAACTAGTTACTGAAAGAATCATATGCCATTACTGCATACTTCACTTTTAAAAGAATCTCTTTAGTGTCAAATTTATATATCCCCTTTGTAGTTATTTTTTTACTCTATTATAATCTTATCAGATAGATCATCTTTATCTTAAGGATGCATTTGTTTTATTTAAAAAATATTCCACTAATTTAAAATGTTATTAATACATTTTACCATCTCTGTCACACATTAAATGAGAAGGCAGAAATCCCAGAACAGAATTACTATTCTCAGTGTATTGGTCTGGATAGAAGTACTGTCATAAGAAATAGCATTAAAAGCTTGGTGGCTTTACCCATCTCTCACTCTTGTCACAGTCTGATGGGAGTCTGCAGAGAGTCTTTGTTCCATGGAGTCATTTGGGAATGTAGGATCTGTATATGTGATTGAGGGACCAACTTCTAGGACCCTGGGGTCCTGTACTGGATCCTGAGGATCAGAGTGAGAGTGTGAAGATTCACAAGGAAGGTCAGGGTGGGGATGAAAGTGTGTCTCATACCATGGGCCACAATCTAGTCACATGGACCAACCTAACTGCAGAAAAGGCTGGGAAATGTAGGTTTTATATTGGCTGAGGAAGTAAAAATATGGGGTTTGGTGAGCACATACAAGGCAAAAGGTTAAATCTTGATTACAGAAGAATTATTTGTAAAATTTAAGCCATAGTCTATATATAGAAGATAGATAAGAAAGTAGTGAATAAAGCAGCTTAAATGCAACTCATTTCTATATCTTTCTGAAAGCTTCTTCATATCATTTGTGGAAGGAGATGGAAAGTGTGTGAGTGTGTGTGTGTGTGTGTGTGTGTGTGTAAGAGAGATAAAAAATATTAGAAAAACTCAAACCTATATTTACACCACCACCCTACTTCTTCCTACAATAGTTAATCTCTCCTCTTTCCCCAGTTGTTTTTCTCTCCAGATCACATTTCCTTCATTTTCCAATCAAAGCACATCCAACTATAAGCCCTGTTATAGACATGATGTTGACTTTGTCCCCAACTGTATCTCTTCATTAGAAAGATAGAAACTGCCCCATCCGCAGACCAAATGGGCAGCCATATACCAAGAAAACACACCCCACGCCAGCTACATCTGAACTGACCAAATCTGGATGCCTGACCTCTAAAGTCTATAGTTACTGGGACAGGATTAGGCAGTAAAGATCAAGTTGCCTGCCTACCACTATGCCAAGCTTAGGCCAAGTGCAATCCAAAGTAATGCAAGAGAAGTAACTAAGGGTCTTTTAGAGGAAGATGCTGCAGAGAGTCATCTGGAGTAGGCATGCAGAAAAGTAGATATGAGAGACCAAGCACCCCATAAAAACAGCAACAAACAGAAGAGCCTGAAACATTGAAGCTCCACTGTATCCCCTACCTTTGGGTCCCTGGGCATGTGCTACATCCTTAAAAGCAATCTCCCTTTTCTCATGCTAATTCAAATTGGTTCATCTTTATTAAAATTAAATGACTCCTGTCTAAATACATTTTAGCTCCCTTTGTCCACACCACCCTGCTCTCCCCTCATCTACCTAATTAATCCAGCTACACCCTAGGACATTTCCACTTGGCTTCAGGCTTAATAAATGCAATTCTCAGGGGACCAAGGTTCACAGGCAATGAGATCCTTGTAATGGACATAGACAGGTGAGAACAGGAATTGGTTCAAAGAAGTCATCCAAATAAAGGGCAAGCAGGGAAATGGTGGAGTGGTCTTTGCAAAGAGATCATTCTTCTAGTTGCTTCTATAATCTATCCAGGCCTTCTTCCAACTCCCTCAACAAGCTAAATTCTTCCCTTCTTTGAGGTCTTTAGATTTTATGTTTCCTTTACTTGGAACACATTTGTCTCCAAATTTCCCATGACTAACTCCTCTTCATTCAAGTGTCTGCTCAAATATAACTTCTTAAAGAGGACTTCTTTGCCCACACTATCTGTTTCCCTGCTCACCCACAGAACTTTCACAGTGCCCTGGCACTTATCACCATCTGAACTACCTTGTCTCTTTACATGATTCTTTGTTTACTGTCTCTTTTGCCCAGCAGAAAGAAAACTTCAAGGGAACATGAGTTCCCCTGACTTGTCACTACTGTGTTCCCAACTTGACTATCCAAAAAAAGTATAATCTGAATCAGTATTATGATCAGGCACTCTAAAATTATTTTTGTTGATCAGGCACTCTAAAATTATTTTTGTTGATCAGGCACTCTAAAATTATTTTTGTTGAACAAATACATGAAATGCTTCAAGTCCAGTGTTTAGACTCAGAATGTTGTCCAGAGATGGATTGCTTGGATGAGATAAGAACAGACAGCTCACATCTCTTGTAAAAGGAACATCCATGATACAAAATATGACAAAAATGAATTGAAAGCTAAGGAGTTGGCGAGACAACTTACAACGCAGATATTAGTTGTCAGAAATAATTCAAGGAAAGGACATTTCGCCCCACACATTAAACAGCTGCATGTTGTTAGTAAGTCAGAGATATGCCAACAAAATTAAGCCAGGCTGAACTAGGACACTTGGGAAGCTAAACTTTAATAAAATGTCACTTTTGGCCTATATAAAGGGAATCCGTAGCCAACAGCTCCCTTAGCTGTTGACAAAACAACATGGCTTTGGAAATAGTCTCTCCCCACACCATCCCTTCCTGCTCCCATTTTTATGTTTCTCCAAAATGCTGTTCCTCTAAGGATGAGAAAAATATGTCATTAAAGGGTGGAGATGGCCATTGTGGGATTTTCTGAGAAGGAAAATTTTGGAGGAACAAAGCTCCTGGAAGACTAGGACTGAAGTTACTCATGCTATGTCCCTGGTGCCTCATGCAAGGCCTGGCACGAACCTCTCAGTCAATGTTAGTTGAGCCAATTAACAACTAATAATAATCATGTAATCCTAGAGCTTGAGAGCTGGGAGGGAGCCTTAAAAATAATCTCAATTTACAGAAGATGAGTCTGAAGATCAAAGGAACTAAACTGTTCCAGGGTCGCATGGACTCCCAGATCAGGATTCAGTACATGGTTCTTCTTTACACACCCTCTGTGCATCTGCATATTGTTTCTAGTTTACAAACACTTTCTCACACATGTCCTTATTTGATCCTCACAATCCCACTCTAAGGCAACGGGCAAGATGATTCTTATCCTTATTTTGCACTTTGTAGGCAGAGACCCGAAGAGGTTACAATAATTGACCATATGGATAAAATTTGTTAGTGATAGGTGGCAGGACTAGAACCCCAAGTCTACAACTCCTGACACAGGGCTCTTTATAATCCACTGAAATTCATGGAAGAGGAAAGCTTTGAGCTGAACATGGAGAATAGCTAGAAAGTGGTATAGACAGCTTTTAGGTGATGAATAAATTGAATCAGCAAAGAGACAGGCAAAAATGAGATCAGTACAGCAGGGCCAATGCTCACTTTTGGGAGAAGTGAGAAAGGAGGATAGACAAAATTGAAGGGAGCAGGCTTGGGATTGAAAGCTCTTCCAGGTACCTTTCCCCAGGAAGGGTATAGCAGGCATCTGATATCTGGGCTTAGTCTGCCATTGTTACTCCAAATGGCAAAATTCTTCATTGAAATAAAGGGTGAATCTGTTTCTTTTTAAAAGGGTATTCAAAGGTAACAATAAACACCATCTAAGAAAGACCAAACAAGAGAATCTTCAAGGGAGGAAAGAAGGGAAGTTGGTATTAGTAAGTGTAGAAAATGCTCTTGGTGTCCCAACGTGACATCCTCTCTGTCCACCTCTGATTCCAGTCCCAGCTGTGGTGAACTCAGGGTAAGTGCCCATTTCAAGTGCATGTAGGTGACTCTCTCTGCTTTTCTGCCTTGAGGCTTGCTATTGAAATGAAGGACTGGAGCCAGCAGATAAATGCCCAGCATCCATTCTTAAGATGGATGCTGGGAGCCAGTCTGTATCTTTCAAAAAGTCCGTACCCTTCAAAAAGAGGCTCCAATGAAATCAACCCCTACCATTGCCTATGGAAAAGGCCTTGATAATTCTCTCGAAGATTGTCTTTTGTTCCTTTTCTGTCTAATTTTCACCTTTCCCTCACTCCTGCTTCTTGACATCACCTCCAAAATATACTACCTGCACTCAAGTCCTTGAACCAGGCTCTGCCTTTGGGAAAACCTAAATTATAACAGCAAACAATGAGACGAGGGCCAGATGTAGGGGTTTCAGAACTTAGAAGACATCTGCTATGACTATGCGCTTGCTCCCAAGGAATTGTTCAGTAAAGGACTTGGGTGCTTGCTGTGTGCTAGACACTCAATGGGTGCTGAGAAAATATGGAGTAAGGCAGGGCCTCTGCCCTCAGGAAGGATAAAATCTGCTGGAAAGGATTGATACTTTGGAATTTTTCTGTTTCTGAAACACAAAGATCCATCTTCCTTTGATATTTTTGATCCATGAGTCCTCCAATAATTGCCAAAAAATCCACATCTTCTCTGCTTCAGAACATCCCAGGATCCCCTGACTCCAATTTACATGTGATTCATTTAACATCTGTTTAATTTTAAAGTTTATATGGCAGCTTTTAGAAATCTCAGGGAGTTTTTCAACTTCTTTTCTTCCCTCAAACCCAAGAAGATGGAGAAAATTAATTTCCTGTTTAAAAATGTGAGATGACAGAAGGGCTAAGCTTAAATATATTTATAAATAAAATCATTGTCAATGTTTAGAGAAAAGTCTTTTACCTGAAAAATTCAGTGATTTACCTGGCTTCCAGGGACTCAGCATTTTATTATTAAAGAGTTTTGACCTATAAACAGCAACAGGGAGGAAAACAGGCCTTAGTTGTTTTTTCCTAATGTGCAATCAACTGCTAGCTGATAGGCTGATCAATTTCACAAAGTGGCCACGCTGGGAAGTTTCCCATTTTCTCCTCTTCTGGGGTTGTCTGAGTATACCAAACCCCAAAGCCTCAGGTTGGTCCCAGAGGCTGCTGCCCTCCTGAGGTTTTTCTCCTTTAGTGCTAACAGTACAACCATGTCTGGACCTTCACTTTGCTTGGCCTGGAGCAAGCCCAGCTTGGCTCACCAAAGTGCATAAAGACAAAATTCTGCTTACGGCGGGAGGGAGAAGGGAGAGAAGGGAGACTTTGCCACAGTCAGAATCAACTGGGATCCCTTTCCTTTCCCATGCACATGGCAGCTCTGTACTTTCTCATTTCTGTCTGTATGGGTTGAATTGTGTCTCTCTAAAATATATGTTCAAATCCTAACTCCCAGTCCCAAGAATGTGAACTTATTTGGAAATAGGGTTTTCAAAATGATGATTAGTTATGATAAAGCCAAACTAGATTAGGGGTGGGCTCTAATCCAATATGATTAGTGTCCTTATAAGAAAAGGAGAAGAGACACAGCGGAGAGGCACACAGAGGCAGAGGTTAAAGCGCTGCAGCTACAAGCCAAGGAATGCCAAGGATTGCCAGCAGCCACAGGAAGCTGGGAAGAAGCAAGGAAGCATTCTCCCCTCAGGTTGCAGAGGGAGCATGGCCCTGCTGACACCTTGTTTTGGACTTCTAGCCTTCAGAACTGTGAAACAATACATTTGTTATTTTAATCCACACAGTTTGAGATGCTTTGTCACAGTAGCCCTAGGAAATTAAGACACTGTCCAAAAAGACCCTTTGGGTCTTCTCTGGGTATAAAGGTGTCCTTCCAGTGCATGAAATCACTCTGCTGCTCCACTACCACGATGGGGTTTCAGGGAACACTGCGGGCCCTCGCAGGCCATACCTACTTCCAGGCCTGCCTCACTCACACTGGGTGACTCTGCTGCTCTCGCACCTGTAAAGCTAAGGCCTGATCCTCTGGCCCCACCACATGGTCATTTCTAATTGGAGTCTTGTCATCTATTGGAGAAGCAAAGTCTAGATCTCCTTCACTCTCAAATCTCCCAAACCTGTCAGGGACTCTATTATCGCTACCATAATATTCCTTCCCTAGGACAAGCAATACCCACAGTCCACATGGCTTGAATGGGAAAGGGTCAAACACACAAAATGCATGGAAGAAAATAGAAAAATATTATCCTGCTACCAATTCATATAACGTAAGCAAGAGCTGTACAAAAAGGATATTTTGGACTTCAATCAAGAAAATGCTAGCACTTTGGAATGCTACAGCATCTTCCAATCTTGATAAAGTGACTCTTGGTTTGTTTTAATATCCCAAGGTAATATTATTACAAAAATTATTAATTTGGAGTTTGCTTGGTGGAGGGCAATTTTGGGAAGTAGTGGAAAAGATATAGGTCTTTGGAGTCCCAATGCTGGTCCCAACACTTCCTAACTGGGTAAAACCTTGGGAAAGGCACAAAAATTTCTTTCAAAACGTTTCCTCATTTGTAAAATGAAAATACTACTATCTCCTTGAAGGATTATTCAGGGAAGTGAAACAAGCAATTTATATGAAATGCAATGCTCAGTACTCAATAAATGTTCTCTTCTCTTTTTCATGCTGCTTACTTTGGTGTATAACTACCTACAAACGCAGAAGTGGAGAAGGGGGCAGCAGGATCAAGGAAAGAGCAGCCTTTTCATTTAAATAAGCAATGATGGCTGTGCCTCTGTGTCCCGATGTTCTATACACCATCTATAAGACCAGAGACTTCGCAAACAACCACCCCCATCCCCACACGCACCCTGGCTTCCTTGAAACGCAACAATTGATTCAAATTAATTATCATCATTATCATAAAGTTTTTTTTAAAGCAAGCTCATTTAATAAAATAAAACCTGTGAAATAAGATTCATGGTGTCAAAGTAGTTTACATATGTCTACTAGGTGAACCAGATCACCACATTAATTCTAAAAACTTATTTCTAAATTTGCTTCTTTCATGAAAGTGAAGAAATTGCCTGGAAAAATAAACACAGCCACCACCTTTGAAACTAAAATCAAGGGGGTCCTGACATTCAACATGGTCCCCCAAACTAAACAAGCTACCACCTTCACATGACCAAGGCAGTGGCTCGTTCTCCAATTAACAATGGACATGCACAGAAAATATCCTGGGAGGCTCCAGGGATCATTGGTTTGATCTAGGAAGCGAACTTTAGCTCAATTATCGAGTCTTATTTCACAGCATGCCTGATCAGTACTGAGGGACTTATAAATATTGTTTTTAATCTAAAAGGAAACATGCTCAAAGTAAATACATCCAAATGGTAAAAAATGATGTAAAGTAAAATGCTAAATTTGCTTATTCTCCAATTCTCACTCTTCAGAATACCCATGGTTATCAGTTTCTTGTGTATCTTTCCAGAAGTTAATTATGCAGATATAGGGATGTGTATATATGTGTACGTGTGTGCACATACCTGTATATGTCTGAATATGTATGCTTATGTATGTGTGTATATATGCAAACTAATCAAATTATTCTGCAACTTAGTTTTTCATTTAAGATATAGGTGGATACCTTTCCATGTCAGCATACATAGATCATTCCCAAACAATCTAACTTTTTTTTTATAACTAGGCAGTATTCCACTGTGTAGATGTATTTTAATTTATTTAACCAATCTCATTTTAATAAACATTTAGGTTGTTTCCAATGTGTTGCTATAAAAAGTTGCATATATGTTTGAGTCTTGTGAAAATATATCCAAAGGATGCAGTAGAATTGCTAGTTCAAGGGTAAGTGCATTTTACATCTGATAAATATAGTCCAATTGCACTCTGAAAAGGCTTCACTAATTTACATTCCCACCAGCAGTATATGAGACAGTCTACTTGGGGGAGAGGGGAGAGTTTTTAAAAATATATATATGCAAATGCCCAGGCCCCATGGCCCCAGAAATATCTGAGGTGGAGCCCAATATCTGTATTTTTTTTTAAGTGACCAAGGTAATTAGCATGATCAGCCAGGAGGGATCATAGGTAAACCACCTACTCTTCCAGAAGGTACCTATTAGCTACATATCAGTTATTCATCTTATTGAGAATTACTCACACATGTGGCTCTGACCTGTGCAGTGAAAAGTAACGTTTGATAACTAGCTAGATTCAGTGCCAGGGAGACAAGCCCTGTCTGCTGACCCTATTTCTCCACAGATAGCTGTAAAATATCTCCTAGTTTGAATTGCTGGGATCTGTTCTGAAGCTAAGAAAGAATGTCTTGTTTGGTACTGACATTTATTTTGGGATGTAGAAGGAGCCAACATACGCTGGCTGTTCTACTGGTGGTTCAGTGCATGAATTAAAGAATCCTTAGTGCTTTGAAAAAAGCTTCATGGAGCTTGGATGGAGCATTTGGCCAGTGAATAATGAAAACCAAAGACATTTGCTGTTACATGCTCCACTTCCACTGTGGCAGGAAATGAACTGTTAGGCTGGAACTTTTAGGGTGGAGATGGGATCTGTCCTCAAGTCTTCAGGGACAAGTGAGTATAGCTAACACTGGGAAGAGTGGAGTAGTGAGGGGTATGAGCTCTCATGTAGGAGAATGAGTTGATGGGCACTTACTATGTTCATTCTCTCTGCATCTGCCCAGCAATATAATAAAGAATATTCTTAAGTGCGATGAACAGAAAGAACCTCCAAACACCTCATCAAAAGCCTAACCCAGAAATTCTCAACCCTGGCTAGACATTAGAGTCACTTAGGGAGCTTGAAAATATCTTGATGCCCAAGACCCAGGCTCAGAGGTTCTGATTCAATTGGTCTTTTCTGAATGACTATATATGATGTTCTGTGCAGCCAGGATCAAGAAGCACTGCCCTAACCTAGAGTTCATGGTGCAAACCTGGCATGCAATCCCTTCTTTGTAATACTCTTGTCTGAATTAAGTTACCTGTGGGGAGGAGGGTGGAATGGAAAAGAAAGATCAATGAAACCGAAAGAGATTTCCTGGGCAACTCTTCCCTTTCTCTCCCCTCAGTCCCTCAGTGTCCAATTATGTCTCTATGTTGCATGATTCCATGCTAAAAGAAGAGAGCTTTGGGAAATAGTGACTTTTAGTTGGCGATGGGGAAGTCGAGGTGCCCATGGGACTGGGCAAGCAGCACAGTTGGTGGGGAGAGGCCAGTGTGTACGACTATGGCAAACTGCAGCCCCTAGGCCACTAGTTGGCTCTAACCTTCAACCTTGCTGTACCATGACAAATTAATCTTACAAAAAATGCCAAAAATAAAAATTTACTTGAAATCTTACAATTTGTAAAGTTTGGGAACTAACTCATTTTCCTAAAATTCCAAGTGGGCTAAACAAAACATATCTGTGGGCCAAATGAGGCCTAATGTCTATTAATTTGTGACCTGTGATTTCAAGAAAGCAACCGTTTTTCACGGTCCAAATCTGGGAACATTGATCTTAAGAGCAAAAACAGTAAAATGCAGCTGCAACCCAAACGGTGACGGGTTTGGTTAGTTTATTAAAGTGCAGGCCTGAGTCTCTGAACCAGATGGTGCTCCCGAAGACAGAGGTAGACTGACTGTCCCGGGACTGCATTTAAGAGTTAACCCAGATGGGCTGGGAGGGGTTGCTTAAAGACACATCTTTCCTGGAAATCATTTCCCTTTCATTTCCCCCATAAAAGTCCAGGTGTGCCTTCCACTTTGTTACATGTCAAAGAAAAGACTCTTCCCAAATGATCTTCATTCCTTCGGTCACCATCTGTGCCCCCAAACCCTGCTTCCAACAGGCATACAGCTGTCAGCACCATCAAGACAGAAGCACTTTCCATAATAAATGCAGAAAAGTCTACTGAATCCCCCTCCGTGGCCTTGGATGGATAGGATTTTGCCCTGTGGAGAGTATACAGTTAAGGCAGACCACTGCTGACAAACTAAAGGTTAGAGAAACAGAAGAACAAAAGCACCAATTAAATTAATAAAGAAAAGAATAGTACTAGATGAAACACAATTAAAGTACTGGGCTAGGTATATACCTGAGAGGGCTTCAGAAAGACACTCTGGGGCCAGCGTAGGACAGAGGATACCTCCTACTTCTTGGATTTCGCTTCCCTCCTTGGTAAAAGGGGGATAATACTCCATTACAGTGCCTGTACCGTCTGTTTTCCATGGTCATTTTGAGTATCAAATCATATAAATGCATGTGAAATTGGCTTGGAAACTGGGAATTCTATACAAATGTAAGGGATTACAAGGATCTGGCTGGGAGTAAAATGAGATTGTCAGACATATGCTCAAGGGGCTCCCCTCCCAAGAAAACAGCAAGCATGGAAGTGAGGAATGTGAGAAGTGGGCGCCTGCTACACAGAGTTTTGACAGGGGAGAGCAGAGGTGCTATGATGAGGAGGAAACATTTTTAGTTTGCCATACAATGTCATCCCCCTTAGTGTTTGTAGAGAGGCTAAAGATCTAATTGATGTTCCATTAATTTTAGAGGTTGAACTTATGCATTTTCTGAATATGGTACTGATGGAAATGGCCAGTAGGAGAGTCAACTCATTGAGTTACAAGCAGAAGAGTTAAATCAAAACCCAAAGCTGTACCTATTTGTTAAAGTGACAAAATGTGTTCTTCTGTCAGTATAGGTTATAGGTGATTTGAACAGTGAGATCCCAATGTGCACAGAGCACCAGGGCAAAGCATTACAAAGTAGAAAGAACCAAGATGGGCTCTGAAGGCAGAAGGAATTCATGAAGCAGAGAGGAAGGAGGAGGATCTCTGAGATGTGGTGAAAGAGCATAAGCAAGAACATTCCCCCTTCCATGTGGCCTGGGCTTTCCCAACTGCAAAGTGCTTTCCAAGCCATTAGTATGGTGATCCTCACAAAATCACATATCTACATACTTTCTCCATTTTACCAATGAAAAAAACTGATTTTCAATTCCAAGACTTGTCCATGAATCAGAGCCGGTAAATAGAAGAACCAGAATACAAACCCAGGTTTCTGACTCATAGCTCAAGGATCCTTCTGCCACCCCAGGCCCCAAGGAAAGACTAGGAGCTACTGAGCCCCTGTGGTGGTTTGAACTGGATGTACCCCAGAAAACATGTTCTTAAACGTAATCCACTCCTGTGGGTGTGCCCCCATTGTAATGGGCCTTTTGATGAGGTTACTTCAGCTAAGGTGTGACCCACCTCGGTCAGGATAGGTATTCTATTACTGGAGTCCTTTAAAAGCACAGTGAAATTCAGACAGAGAGCAAGAAAAACACAGGAGGAAAGAAGCCGAAATTCAGTGGAACCCAGAAGAGAAGGGAGAGACTGCCTGCCATGTGACAAGCTAAGGACCAAGGATCACCAGCAGCCAGCCCAGGAATGCCGCAGTCTTTGGGAAGAAAGCATCACTTTGATGATGCTCTGATTTGGACTTTTTCTCTGCCTTAAACCATGAGTGAATAAATTCCCATGGTTTACCCCAACCCATTTCATGCTATATGCTTGAGCAGCCTAGGGAAACAGCCCATCCGGTGCTCCAGCACTGAGCTTTGTGACTTCTAGAGCTTGTCCATGTGGGAAATGAGTCAGCAAGAAGGATTAGGTAAAAGGAAGAGCTCTGAGCAGGCGTGGGAGGTATGAGGCATAAGGAAGGAGAGGCCAGTTAATGGGAGTCCTTGAGAACAGGCAGAAGAGAGTTTGACCATTATCCTGCTAGCAATGGGTGGTCACCAACTGGCTGGGCACTAGCTTCATGGAGATAGCCCAAACATACGAAACGTATATGCTGCATGGTTCATTGCGTCTTAAAGGATAGATGTGCTCTCATGCAAGAGGCCTACCCAGGCTCTCTGTTAAAAAAAAAAAAAATAGTGAAAACATTGACTCAAGGGAGTTAAAGCTTAAACCATGGAGTTTCTATTTGGGAACATGGAAAAGTGTTGGTAACGGAAGGTGTTGATAGTAGCACAGCATTGTGAATATAATTAACAGCACTGAGTCACATATTTGAATGTGGTTAAAGGGGAAATATTAGGTTGCATATTTGTTATTAGAATAATTTTTTTTTAAATCCATGGAACTGCACAACAAAAACAGTGAACCCTAAGTTAAACCATGGACTATAGTGAGTACAATTATAAAAACATGCTTTCCTCAAGTGTAACAAATGTACTATACCAACGCAAGGTGTTAATAACAGGGTGGTATATGGGAATCCTGAATTTTATGTATGATTTTTCTGTAAACCCACAACTTCTCTTTTAAAGAAAAGCATGTTTGGCACCACTGACTCCATGTATTTTACTTTTGTGTGTATCTGTTAAACAAGGTACTCATTTGTCTTTTTGTATTCGTAAGTTGCTCATATGCCACTTAGTGGTCCGTCTGTTAGATCTTTCTTGCTTCATAGGCGCTAGAATAGAAGATGTCAGTGTTTTTTAAAAAGCATTTTTCTTCACCATCAAATATAAATAATTTAAAAATGCATTTACTTCATTTGGCTAGTACCCTACTTGGAGTAGCTACACATGCTTTGCTGCCTTTAAATGCTGGCAACTGTTTTGGTTATTTTACTCTATTTTCCTATGGCTTTTAGCCCATGATCTGGAATAGGTGAAAGATACAAAACCAAATCAATAATAGATAATTTTTTTTAAAAGAGTACATCTACCTGTGGCAGCTAAAGCCTTTGGAAAAAAGAAACCCATCTGTACAGAGAGGAATAGAAAGAACCACACAGAGACAGTAATGTAGTTGTTGATGAGAGAAATGTCCACATACCATCAGCTAAATACCAGGCCTAGAAGTGTAAGGAAACTTGAGAAGTCCAACTGTGCAGCCCCTCAGAATACAAGGCCACAAGAGGCAACAAAAGTATTTGCATTCAGCACCTTAAATTCTCTCTCTCTCTCCTCCTTCCATTTGCAGTTCTTATCAGATTGGGAAATCAGACACTCTGTCTCTGGCCTGTTCTAAAGGAATTTTCTTTTTGTATGTGTGATCAGACACACACACAAACACAAACAGTACAGAATTATTCCACCCGATGTCCAGGAAAAAAAAAAGAGAGAGAAAATAACTGCTTTCATTGAAGGATTACTTGGTGTTCATTTGACCTCTTTTCTCTATTTTCTCTGAAAATTTTAAGCAAATCTAGAAGGTAAAGCATGCTAAGCTTCAATGCCTGATAACACAATTGCAGCTGAGAGCAGGGACAGAGGAGGGAGAGAGAAAACATGGTTGAATGAAAATGTTAAATTCAGTATTTTCATAGCTTCTGCTAGTTTTTCAGAAAGAAGTCATGATCATTTAGAGCTTTCCTGTGAACTTTGTCCTTCCGTACTGTTTCCTGCCTGTCTCTTCTCAAGGGTATCCTTTTTGCCCCATTTAATGAAGAGCCCATTATGTTTTATACATCAGCTTTTCTAGCCAAGCATCACCCAATGCTTCCCTGCTGATTACAAGCTGAGTGGTGGTTATAAAACCAATCCCATCTTTATGTTGGAGGGGAAGTTTGTGTATTACGGAGCCTTGATCAGCTTCTATGGAAAAGTCTAGCAGGATGGATTGGGTGACTGCTGATTTGAAGGAAAAATTCTAGTGATAAGAAAAAAATGGCCAAATACTAAGAGTATATTAATTTATAGACATTTGTTCACCTCATCATTAATGTCCCTAAGAAACAGGATTCCAAAATAAAATGCCAGTATCAAGTGTGAAACCCTCACCGGGAAGAGAAAAGGAAGGGAGCTGAGATGTGTCGGTTCCTCCTCTGTCCCAGACACCATGGTAGGGACTTTACATTTTGTGTAGTCCTCACAACACCCTGCCATGGGAGCTTCATCTCCATCACACCAGTGAGAATCAGAGAGACCAAGTGAGATGCCCGAGGTTACCCATGGCTTCCATACATCAGGTTTTGGAACTCTTTTCATTCATTCATTTGCTTGTTCATTTATTTATTGAGGATCAACTCTTTGTCAGGCTCTGTCTTAGGCACTGTAGATAAAAAGCTAAATAAGCACACTCTCTCACTCATGAGAAGCTAACATCCTTCAGCTATTATAATTTCCTAAACCAGAGAAAATCTCTTAAAATGGCATAACCTAGTAACTGCTTTCCCCAAGAAGAGGACATTGCCCATGATTGATGCTCCCTCCTTTATCTTCCTATCCTCCTTCCTTCCTTCCTTCCATCTATCCTTCCTCCTTTCCTCCCTTCCTTCTTAACTTCCTTCCTTTCATAAGGATGAAAGAAGTTACAATACTCAGTACATTTGATCCTGAAGCATAATATATAATGGTTATTGAAATATAAGGTCCCAAACCAGTATTCCCCATAGGACTATACCAAATGACATTAACAGAATTGGCTTGGAAACAAAAGGGGATCCATAGTCAAGTAAGCTTGAAAAACTGGGTACACTGCACTCCCCTCTGATAATTCATAATGCACATCAGCATTTTAAAGTCTCCCAGAAAGATGTGTTTAACACTCTCAACCCAGCTTTCCCCAAACTTGTTGAGCATTGAAACCCTTGATTAACAACTTGAAAAAACAGTTTGCCAAATATAAGCATTTGGGGAAGAATTGCACTAGGACACAATTTAATACTTTAGAGGGAAAATGTATACCTTTACTTTAACTAGGGGGAGCATCTTGAAGAGGAGAAATGCAGGATATAAGAAGACCTTGGTTTAAATTCATGGTCTGCCACATACTAGAAGCTCAAATAAACTCAAGCCAGGTACTTAACCTCTTTGAGCCTTAGTATCCTTATGTATTGTGTATTATTGGGAGAATTGGCGATTATGTATATACTTTTTTTTAAGGAGGTACTGGGGATTGAACCTGGGACTTCATACATGGGAAGCAGGTGCTCAACCACTTGCGCTACACCTGCTACCCTATGTATATACTTTATATACCAGTGAGTGTCTGGCAAACAAGTACGCAATAAATGGTGGCCATTTAAAAAGATGGAACATAATGCAATTGACCCACAATGGAAAAGATATGTATTCTAATCTATAGTTCCTTGATTTATGAATGTCTTTGGGCTGCCAACCATCCACATTTTTGCCAGAGTCCCTTGGAGAACTGGCATGTATTTTTAAAAACCAGTTGACTGGAGTCACTCCTACATAAAATACTTATAGAACAAGAAAATTGGCTTTTACTGGGGTTAGTATCATGGTCCAATCAATTAAACTAGCTTGCAAGAAAAAGACAAGAAATTACACAAAAGGAAAAAAGTAAACTTTACAAGAGAAAATATTTTTTGGTCTTTTATTTTCTGTCTTTGTATTTTTCCTTTGATTATATTTATTTCATTACTATTTCTTTTTTCTTTCTACATTGTGCTTGCTTTTATCTTCATGAAATAAATTAAACAAAATTTTAAAAATTTAGCTACATTGTTTTCTAATTATCAAAATTTAGGATAAAACAGTATTTCTTGACATCCCATTTCCTAAAACGAGGAAGACTTTGAGGACTTTTTACTCTGCAATGTACCTCATCCCCATTTTCTAGGTGTTTTTTAGTATTATTTTGTACCTAGAATATAGTTATGAAATAATTATTTTAACTTACATATCTTTCCTTTCAACAATTACCTTTGACATTGGCATTAGCATGGTAGCCATATTGGCAAAAATATTTAGACAATCTACTTTACCTGTTTCAATTGGAAATATTATTAAGAGG
>JAQZBX010016888.1:0-36071 GCA_029593785.1 Cabassous unicinctus
AGAGAGGAAAGTAAAGGGAAGGGAAAGGAAAGAAAGGGAAATTTTAAAATGAAAGAAAAAGTATGAAATGAAAACTATTTGAAATTTGGGGATGTCTACAGTTATAAATCTAATCCTGGGGTCTGTTTGCTAATAGTGAGTTTCCATTTGTCAATATAGATATAGCCATAGCTAATGTGAAAACAATGAATAGATTTTAGAATGGAGGTAAGCACGATCTTGCTGGACCAGGCATTTCAACAACTTGTGAATGAAGACTCCCTGGAGCCTTATGGAAGGGAAACATATTAATATCAACTCTGTGACCACTTAGCACCTTGACATGAAGTGTCTGTTCAGGAGGTCATCTCCAAAATGTATCCCATACATCTTCATGCACAAGAGATGATCATTTATCACCTAGACATAGGGATCTACTGTAAACTAATCCAAAAAGTGCTGATGATACACTAAATCAGTTTGAGTGATGAGTGTAAATAAAGCTGCAAGTGAAATACTGAAGGATACAGATCTATCTGATCAATGAGATGTCACAAGGCAAATGAAATGCAATGTTGACAAACATAAAGTCCCACAGTTGAAAATTAACCAAATCAAGTATCAGATCATAAAAGCACACATGAATATAAGCTTCAAATGAAAGTTTAATATAACAGGAGTTAGTATAATCTGTTTCAGATAAAACTGAACAGACTGGGTCAGTGGCAAAGGATATATTAAAATTGATGTATTTTGCATATCATAGAAAGTATGACAGGTTAAAGAAAACTGTTGCACAACAATAATCTTTTCCAAATAATATAATTATTCAAACTGCCAAGCAAATCTATATGCAGAGATGAAGAAAAACAATAAAAATTGTATATAGAAAATGATTTCACATCAACTTGCTACCAGGAAATCAAATTCAATTTGTGTTGCCCTTATGAAATCTTAGATGTTTTCTGGAGCTGTCATGCTACAATTTCAATGGGGAAAAACAAAGGAGAGAATATTAGGAAGGACATTCCTCCAGAGAGTTGATATTCATAGAGGGCACTTCTTGAGGAAAAAGATTTTCCCAACTTTGTGATCAAAATGGAGCCTTTAACACACAGCAAAACAGGCCCTATGGATTCAGCTATTCTGAAGGTAGAAAGAGCTGATTAAAGGAAATTTCAACCCCTGCTGGAATAAATCTGTAAAAGATTTTGCAAAGGAAATTATTCTTCAAGAAGTTTTCATTTTTTTTTCTTTGTTGTATCAAGTATATAGCTTTGTCATAACATATTTAACTCTTACTTTGTATTTTATCTTTTGGTTTATTTTGGGTAAAGATAGAATTATACTACTAAAATATGACCTGATCCCAGATGTAGTTTATTTAAATTTCAAAATGAAAAGCTTACTACGAACAGATAAGATTGATTGCTCTCTCTGTTTTAGCATAATTGTATTTCAGGTGAACATCAATTTACTTTAAAGGACACTTCTAAGTAGCAGAATGCATCATAAATAATTCATCAATCACAGCTGCTAGAAACGTGATTTGCTCTAGTAGATTTCAATGGAATAAAAGTTCTATTTTTCTATATTTGTGTTTGCTTTTAAAGCATTTAAGAATCCTCCTTTTCTATGAATACACTCCTAGATTCCATGCTTCATACACTAAATGAAGCATGATAAACTGCTCCTTTTTGTTCCTTATATAAAACATTGTGTTTGCTAATTGGAAAAAAAGACATTTAAATATCTTTGGAACAAATAACAAATTATGTAGGTCAACTGTAAAACAACAATATAAAAGGCTCATATCTGAAAAATAATATCAAGCTTTCTCTTAAATACATAATTCTGGTGAGGTTAATATAATTTGTTTTCACCTTACATAAATTTACATGGACAAAAAGGAAAGCAAGCTTTCTGAAAAATCTTATATAAATTATTTAGGATCTTACATACTTGAAGATTACTTCAATATAATAATGCAAATTAAACAGATTCTAAATTGCATAACAGTTCAAGTTTGTTTGCTTGAAACAGTGAGCATAGAATTTATAACTTTCATTTATCATACTGAAAGACACTGCTTATCTTATACATCTTAAAATTTCCATCAAATTAAGCAATCATGTATTAACAATTTCCCAAATTCTGAAGAATCTTTAAAATGAATATATTGATAAGAAAATGTAAGAATAAAAGAAAACATTTTACTTACTTGTAAACCTCTCTGAAATACTGAATGGCCCATAAAATTAGCCAGCATTCTAATTAAAGCAGCACCCTGTAGGAAATAATATTTAAAAGAAAAGAATTTCAACCTAGTAACATATTCCAAAATGTTCCTCTATCAATAAAAAATAGTCTGATTTACTCATGCTATTTTGTTCTAGAAAATGCAGCTAATAAAACAAAAGAATCATGAAAACTATATTCCACTTATATGTAACAATTGCATTTTTGTCTTGTAAGTCTAAAAGTTTTGTGGCTTGAAAATCTATAATTGCAGAATAGAAGTCTTCTGGATAGAATATCTTGTGACAATATTAAGCTATAATTCAAGGAAAATAAACATTTTACCCAAGTACTCAATATGACGATGCTAATGAAACATGGATTTTGTATCTACAAGTTCATACTCTACTAAAGGAGGGATGGATATTCATATTAATAAAAAATCAAATTAAAATAGAGCTTTGGCAACATAGCTACTTACAGCATTCTTAGCTTAACAAAGAACAATTTAGGTGTGGGATTGGAGAATAAAGAGTACTTGCTAACATCTCTGACTCTGCAACCTGTGCTTAAATCCTGGCTCTAAAACCTACTCAAAATGTGTGTCAGATTAAATTATGTACCCCAAAATAGACGTTTTAATCTGACTGTGAACCCACTTTAAATAGGACCTCTTGAAGACGTTATTTTTTGTTAAGGTGTGGCCCAACTTCATGAGGGTTGGTCTCAATTCAAATTATTGGAGTCCTTATAAAGAAAACCAGAAAGTTGTAGAAGCAGGAAGTCAGCAGGAACCCGTAAGAGAAACGAGAGGGTGTTGTTATGTGATGCGAAAGCCAAAGAACCCCAAGGACTGCCAGCAGCCAGCACCAGAACACTAGTCTTTGGGGAGAAAACATGGTCTTGCCAACAGCTTAGTTTGGACTTCCGGTCTCTGAAACCTGATCCAATAACTCCCTTTGTTTAAGCCAACCCATGGTATTTGTGATAGTAGCTCAGGCAAACTAAGACATCATGTTTCCTTGGGAAATTTATTTCACAGGTCTGTTCCTCACTTGTAAAATGTGGGTAACAGCACCTATTTCATACGGTTGTTCTGAAAATTAAATACATTAGTATATTTGAAGTGCTTCAAATATAGTCAAAAAATATTGTGTACTATACAAGCATTGTATCAAATTGGCTAATTATTTTAATTTTCTATTTATTTTAGAAGTTGGAGTTAGCCATATACATCCATATGCAAGTAAAACATGGGATAAATATAAATATTTACAACAAGAGGAAATTACTGCTTTAAGAGTCTACCTTACCTTGAGAACCATTATTAAAACATTATAGAATATGTGCAAAAAATGAACATGTAATCAATATGAAACATTCCAAGTAATGATGGTTAAGCCCAAGTTATCACAAACCAGCAAAAAGGTCAAGTTAAAAAACAAAATAGTACATAGGTTATAGCATTTAAATTGCAAGAATCAAAAATCTATTCAAAGTAGCCGACTGTCAAATCATTCTAACACATCACTCGTTTTATTGTCTTTATGGCACTTACTAGTCTGTGCAATTGTCTTGCTTATGTATTTGTTTTCTATTTTCCCCTTCCAGAATATAAATTCCATAATGGCAGAGACGTATCTGCCTTGTTGACTATGGTAACTAGTGCATAGACCACTGCCTGGTGTATAGCAAGGGCTCAATAAATATTTACTGCATGAATGAATGAAAGAGTGAATACAAATGTGGACAAACTGTCACTTTAAAATTATAATATTGATACATGAAGACCAGGTATGATCTAATTATAGCTAAAAAAAATTTAGGTAGACTGGAAAGATGGTGGTTATGATATAATGATAGTAATGATGCAAAGGCTCATCAATATTTTATAAATATTTCCTCAAATTAAAAATCCCAAATAAATTAATATTATTAAAATAGGAAAATCTCAACAAATATACTATAATTGAGTCACTATTATGGCCTAGTACTTGATAAGCAAAATAGAAATGAGCCCAAGAAGCTAGTCCAATCCACACCAAGATGTTTTAACTATGGAGCACTGGTTGTAAATAGCAAACGTTTCAATATAAATGACAGCTTGGTTCTAGACAGAAAAAATCTCTTGTGGTTACATATCCCATTTCATAATCATTACTAATTCACATTTTCCAATAACTCATTTCTTACCAGGTGTCTCTTTTTATAATACAGTTGGAACTACATATGCAGGGGTTTGTAACAAGGGATCTGTGAGCTTGACTTGAAATTCAAAAAAACATTATTCTTGTGGGGATGTGTTGGTGTGGGTGTGATATATTTTATTAAATAATACACAGCACAGTGTGGGCTTAATAAGGGGTCCGTGGTTTACACCTGACTGGCAAAGGGATCCATGGAACAAAAAAGGTTAAGAACCCCTGACATACAGGCTTATCCAGCATGGGACTGGTCTGCTGCACAAAGTCCAGAAATGCAAGAATGCATTTCCATTGTTTTTAACTAGAACTGCATCCTATGATTCTGGGATTTTAATACTATACAATACTCAGGCTCCATGAATCACCATTAAAGAAGTGTCTCAAAAAACTTCAGTCTCACCAAAATTGCCCCCAAAATTTGTATTTTATTCACATATCAACAAATGATGAGCTGGACAAGCCATAGAGTTTTATGCCTATTCTGATTTTTTTTACTCCCACACTGTCTACCCTTTTCTCTTTCTTTTGCTTCTTCCTCTTTATCTTCTGCACACATGTGTAAATCAATAGAAGATAAGCATTTATGATTCAATCTGGGGACTGTTAGAATTCCCTTTAGAACCTATCAGCTCTGTTCCTTGAATTTCCTTGACAAGATCTCCTTCTATACCTTTCCCAATCTAATCTACCTACCCCGAGGGTGGAAACTGTCAGTTCTGCATCAAAACTAACCCTTACTACTTGCGGAGTGAATCTTAGAATCTCAAGCAGTCAACTCAGTCTTTCCTTCAGAACAAAATAGCCCTCTTCTGATGATTTAAGCATTTACGTCAAGGTAATGATGACTTGGTCTCTTATTGGGCTATAAAAACTATCAATTTAGCATGGTCTAATGACAAAAGAATCATAAAGAATGTACCTGTTTTCCTGTCTAGGGTTCAGCAAGAGCAGTGCACTAACAGGAAATAAAACCTAGTATTATAATCAGTATTTTAAAAGTTATATAACATCACTATGCCTAATAATATGAAGTTAATTAACTTTTAGAAAATATGTCTATTACTAACTTGAACATTCTATATTCTCCACAGTAACATGCACTCTTCTATATTTAATGTAACCTTTTCTTTCCAAAGCTAAATTTTAAGAATTCCTGTTTCTAGAAATTCAGAACCAGATGGGTTCTCCACCTGTCAACAAATACCAGGCACCTACTATGCATGGATTATGAGAAAGATCACACTCCTTAACAAAGACATAACTGATGGTAAACATTAAAAAAAATAATGAATCCTCTTTCATCATGTTTTAAAGCATTTGTTCACCAAGGAAACAGTATTTAGAAAATTGTAACTTATATTCACTTGCCATTCAAAATTCCAGTCCCAATTTTAAAAACTGGATATTTAAGCAGACTGAATAGCTTTATGGGAAATAAATACAGTATTTCTGCAAGGTTTTTGAAAAATTGAGACTAGCTTAAGAAAACCCACCACTATGTCTACTAAACATCAGTTGGGGAGATATTAGGATGGAAATTACTGATTCTTTTTAAGGTGTCATAAAGAATAATCCATAAAAGTATGCTTATGAACCATTTGTCGTTTAGTAATTTTTACATTCAGGAAAATATTTTTTCATATAAGTCCTCATCTAAAATTTATTTTATTCTACATTATAATCATTTGCATGTACCTCAGTCTTGGAGATAGTAAACATCTCCAGAGAAGGTACTGTGTCCTTGTTATCCACTATGCCTGGCTCAGAGGAGGGGCTGAGAGAAAGAGAAGTTATCTGTGCACCTAGCAATTACTTTGTATTCTTGAAAACTTACTCCTCAGCCAGGATATACAGTGTGGCAGTTTGAGATTATTTGTGAATCCCAAAAAGAGAAATTATGTTTGTACACTAACCTATTCCTCTGGGTTTGATAACTTTGAATGCTTTAGAGTCAGCTGACATGTCTTAATTAAATTACACTGTAAAGATTAGGGCTTTGATTTGACCAACTCAGAAGCTCATGACTCAGGTTGGGTCCCTCCCTCCTTGGTGGGCTGACATAAATGAACACTCACTCAGGAAGACACCTGGAAGAAGAGAGAGCTCTGTCATGTTTGATCCAGGGGCCCTGGAGAAAGCTGAGCCATTCACCTGATAATTTGCAGCTGAGCAGTTGAGTAGCTGAGAAAGGCTGGAAAGAAAGGAGTCCCATGACAGACTGATATAGGAAGCCCTGAGAAATAAGCCCTATGTCAACCTGCAGCTGATATCAGAAGAAGCTGGGCCCACGGAGCCTTAAGAGGACAAAGGAAGGAGAGACCAGGTAGAGATCACCCGCCATCTTGCTTCAACACATGGCAACTGACTTTGGTGAGAAAGCAACCTTGAGTTGGACTATTTAGGGTCTTGTAACTGTAAGCTTTTACCCCAAATAAATACCTTTTATAAAAGCCAACAGACTTCTGGTACTTGCATCAGCACCTCTTTGGCTGACTAATACATACAGTTTATTTCTTCATCGTTGTACCTCAGTGATAAGTAATCACTTTCGAGGAGAGAGAGATCTCTAATTTATTCCTTCAACATATGCTTATTGAGTAAGGTAGTGTGCTCTGTATCCTGTAGAGTATAAGTAAGAATGCCACAAGTGTCTGTCCTCAAGGAACTTGAAACCTTATAAGAGATATGAGAAGATATAAAACAGTACATGATGAATGAAAAAAGATATAAAATATTCTACTGATTCAAAAAAAGGAGAGGTTATTATTTCTGGAGGGATGAAGGATAGAGAAGACATAAAGAAGTGTCATTTGTGCTGGCCCTTGAAGGATGGATGGGGTTCCATGTGCAAAGATAAGCATAAAACATTTGAATGGGTATGGTAGGAATGGCCTTTGCATGGTCATGCAGGTATGAAAGTGGAAAGCAAAGGTAAGGAGCATGATTCCAAAGAACAAAAGGCATATAACCACGCAATGGAAGATTAGATTGGGAAAGAGTGTTAGGGCAGTGGTTAGAGAAATTTGTATTTCAGGACTAAGGAATTTGGATTATGTTAGTGGATCAGAAAGGATTTTGGAAAGGTGGCAAAAAAAAAAAAGGTTAGGACTTACTTATGATAGTCCAGGAAGAGCATAAAATAACCAGAAACAAATGGTAGCAATGAGAACAAAAAGAAAAGATAGGCTTAAGGGATAGAACAAAGATAATTTTTAATATGAAAGCCCAAGAAACTAGAAGGTGGCATTAGTAAATACATAGAACTTAGAAGAAAGATCTGGCTAGATGAAAATGATAGCATCAGTTAGAATTGTGGAATTTGAGGAACAAGTAGGGAACATGAAAAACAGAAGGCAAATGCAACCACAGGAATGAAATTCTGTGAAAGATTATGATTAAAGACATAAATTGGATTAGGGGTGGCTGAGAAAAGTTCTGAGGTTTTAGTGAAGGTGCTAGAAAACAATATCCTAGAAACTTTCTACGGATTCCATGTGACCTACACTTGACTGCCCATAGTAGGCACTCAATAAATCAGGGAAGGGTATCAAGCAAGGAAGTAAATGAAAAAATGAAATTAAGACCAAACAATGGCTACTGTCCTAATATTTATTATTCATCAGGAGCAACAGGCAGCTTCCTGGTTGAGAGCTCAGACCTATCCCAAAGACCTGGACTCAAATCATATCTCTACAGCCAGAATTCTCACTCACTGCTGGTGGGAAAGGAAACCAAGGCAGCCACTTTGAAAATGATTTGCCAATTTCTCATGAAGGTAAACAAACACACACTTCTTTTATGATTCCGCAATTCCACTCCTGGATATTTACCCAAGAGAAAGAAATACGTGTCTACACCGAACCCGTACACAAATGCTTATGGCAGCTCTATTCATAATTATCAACAGCTGAAAACAACCCACACATTGTTGAACAGTGGAACATTCATACAATGAAATACTACTCAGCAATGGAAAGGAGTCAACACTGGATACCCACAATCATGCAGATGAAACTCAAATGCAGCATGCTGAGTGAAAGAAGCCAGATTCAAAAGACTATGTGCTGTATGTTTTCATTTATAAGACATACTGGAAAAGGCAAAAAGTACATGGACAGAAGGCAGATTGATAGTTGTCAGGGGAGGGGAAAGGGTGTGACCACAGGGGCAGCATAAGGGAATTTGGGTGTGATGGATGTCATTTATATTTTGATTCTAGTAGTAACTACAAAAAAAAACAAACAACAACAACAAAAAACCCACAACAACAGCAGGAGAGCTGGGAATAAGTAGTGTGACAGAAGACATGCTTTAAGAACAAGTGTTCCAGATTTCAGTGGAAACGATAGCTAAGAGAAGGCCACGGTAGGTCAATTTTAAGAGAAAGTTAAAGGTTATTTAAACAGACTTGTAGATGTGAAAGCCAAATTGAAATAATAAAAGGAAATGGAAGGAAAGAGAAAATCAGAGCATGTATATTGAGATTTGTTTATATTTTTCTTTTTAAGACTAAGGAGAAAATTTTCTGAAAAGAAAAAGATGATCCATGGATATAGAGACTAGAGATGCAGTATATCAAGAGTTGTTGGAGCAAGACTCCAGGAGAACCAGATAAGATGAGGAGCAAGGTTAGTCGTAAAAAGAATAAGGACAATCTGCTAAGTCAAAGCTGAGGCAGAAAAGGGAAGCAAAGATACACGGAAGATTTTGAAGTGTAAGGCAAAGAAGTTGAAGAAATGTATTACACAGACTAGCCTGTAAGCTCTATCAACATGGGGAGACTTGGTCTTTCTGACTCACCACTATAGACACATTGCCTAAAAAAGTTCCTGGAACATAGCAAGCTATCAATAAATAGTTGGATAATTGAATGATTGGTGGCTTCCTAATTCTCAGTAATATAGAAGATGTGATCCCCAGCATATGGGAGTTGGGAAGAGTAGAAATAGGTTTGAAGTAACTCCAGTGAAAAGGTAATTGGGAATCAACAAAAAATGGAAAAGTGCAGAAAAGTCATAAATCTTAGTTGAAGTAATAAATAATGTATGTAACATTCATTAAGCACCAACTATAAACCATTTTCACAAGATTATAAGGAAAATATTGCTAACTCAGTTTGCCAGATCAGAACTTGCCCAAGTAGACATAGGTAGGGAGCAATGGAGCCGAGATTAGAAACCCACTTGTATCCAACTCCAAAATCAGTAATCTTAATAATTTTAGATTATTTTTTGTGACCCCAAATCAAAATAGTTACCCAACTCTCCAGAAATGCTGTGCAAAGCAAGAGTTAAGGAAAAGAAAAGAAATTGTTAGAGTTACTCAGAGTTTGGTATCAGTAAGATATTCACAGAAAAGTATGAAGAGAAGCTTAAGTCAATGAGACATCATTGAAATGGCTGACCAATATGCCCAGAATTGGTGATAGAAGAGAAGACACAAACGAGTTAGCAGAATAGGACATGTTAATGGAGTAGGAGACACAAAGCTAATTGAGGGTAGTTTCAGTGAGAACAAAGGGCTTGCCAAGTTGAAAACAGTGATTTTTTATCACATGCTATATGTGAATGTGACATCCATGAAAAGGCACTGCTCTGATCTCCGACTTCTGCCCTTCTGCTCCCACCACTACCAAGGTCACAAGCTATGGGGTGTTGCCAGCCAATGATTGAAAAAGGCAGGCCCATTCCAACAAAGCAGAGGACTCTTCCAATGGACAACTGTAGCTTGAAAACTCATCAAACGGCCAAGCAGAACCTTTCTTGCTACTGGGCTACAATCTGAAATTCTTCTAACCCAATCCTCCTTCCTTCCCTTTCTCCTTGCATAGCCTGTCAACCTGCATTGTGGTCTCAATGTACTCCCAGGCTTCTCTTTCCCCAAATAAATTTCTTGCATATCATGGTGTCTGCTTGTTAGTAGATCTGAACTAACTCAGTAGGATAATTTTAGGTCCTAGTTCCCAAGAAGTGTAAACTTTTGAATGAAAGGTCACTGGAATAAGTGGTAATGAGTACACTCTAGTGACAAGTAAACACACCAAAACAAGATCTTTTCCTTTTTATTACTCTCAAGCAATCCTATGACTGCTTTATCATTTGTTCTTCTCCATCGTAGGAGAAGGTAAGGAATAATATTTTCAGTTTACATATGGGAGAGAATGAGGCAAAGGGATCAAGTAACTTGTCCAAAGTTAAGCAGATATAGTGGTTACTGGAACTTATCTCCAGTTGTTGACTTCTTTGATTAGTACAGAAACTTGTAAGTTAAAATTTTCTTGGGGGAGCAGATGTGGCTCGGGTGGTTGAGTGCCCACCTCCCACATGGAGGTCCCGGGTTCAGTTCCCGGTGCCTCCTAAAAAAACAAAAACAACAAGCAAAACAAATGCAAAAACCAATTTAGGGAAGCCGATGTGGCTCAGTAGTTGAGCACCAGCCTCCCACATACAAGATCCCAGGTTCATTCCCCAGCCCCCAGTACCTCAAAAAAAATTTTTTTTTCTTGTTATCTTCAGAGTTACTGAAACCATTAGCCCACTGATTCTAAATCAAAGTACTTTGAAAACGTAAATTTCTAAAAGAGGTCTCTGCACTAAATCTGGACATGGGTGGAGATAATAGGATGCTCTAAAATGATATTCTACTTAAGAATGGATTTTGGACTCTAATAAAAGCATATCTTAAATCCTCTAGGGTTTTTCAAAAGCATGTGTTTTTTTGTTTGTTTGTTTGTTTTTTTCTTTTTTAAACTATAGTATGAAAGCTATATATAGGACAAGAGGTAGAAAATAAAAAGAAATATAATACCTAATCCTGATTATCCCCCACTCACAAATTGATTACCATAAAGAAAGGCTCAGAGAGTAAAAGAGGAGAAAAAAAGAGAAAGAAAAGAGAAAGAAAATTAATTTGACATAAGAAAGCAAAATTAATGCCCATTTCCCCAATTACCCACTCTTGGAACCTTGAAGTCCTCTGATTTATTACATTCTGAGGCCAAACTTCTATCTCTGCATAGCTGAATTATTTCACAGCCTCCCAGTGACAATCCCAGATGCCTTCTCATCCTATGGACTAGCATCAGTCTAAATTTAATAATTACTTATTAAGAAGCACAACTTCTGCTAAAATTCCTACTTCTATCACCTACTAGGTATAAGACCTTAGGCAAGTTAGGTGATTTCCCTAAATACCTACAATTAGAATAAAATGATAAAATAAAACACTTGCCAATAATAATAAGTAAACTGAGCTTTCTACAGTATCAGAAAGAGCAATTTCATGCAAATATTCAACATTTTTGTGTTTTTCAAATTTCTTTAAATTTGAAAAATAACACTATAAACCAGAATGAATATAAAAGGAAGGATAAAACATAAGAGCAGAAGTAACCAAATAGAAACAAAAATTATTAAGAAGATGAAAAATGAAACATACTGTATCTATACAAAGAAAAACTCTGGAAAAAATAATCAAGGAAAACCAAGGAAAAGAATAACATAAATGAACAATATTAGGAATAAAAATGAGTACATAAAAATTAAAACATTGAAAAAACTATAGCAACTTATGCCAATAAATATGAGAACATAGATAAAAGAATTTTCTATAAAACATAAGATGTCAAAGTTACAAAAGTAGTAGACAGATTAATCAGTGGTAAAAATAAATAAATAAATAAATAAATAACCACCAAAAACAAAACAAAACCTAAATTCCACATCAAATAGTTTTACAGGCAAGTAAACTTGTAAGGAAACTTTGTAACATGTTACCCTTATCTTATACAAACTATTTGAAGAGAAAAGAGTAAAAGCTTCTTAGCTTTTTTTTTTTTTGAGATGCTTATTAAATTTTGATAGACAAATTGGACACAATAAAATATAACAATTTCCTAAATAATCTTGTATGAAAACTTTATTATACATATTGATATAAATATATAGGATATAAGACATACAACATATAAATGTCTTATTTATATATACATATGTAATTCCTGGTAAACATTCTACTTATATCTTATACCTAATAATATAAATGCTAAGTAGTCAACATATATTTAATATTATATTATATTTGTATATAGGATATATACATATCTAGGTAGAAAGTTAGTTATCTAGAGCAAGATTAGGTAGTTTGTCCAAGAAATTCAATAGTATTTAATAAAAAATTATATTAATATAATTCATCACATTAACAGATTAAAGAAGGCAAACTAATAATCACAATATATGTGGAAGAAACATTTGATATTATTTACCATTCACTCAAAACAATACATCTTAGTGAACTAGGAAGAAAAGAGAATTCCATTAACATGATAAAGGCCATATTCCAAAAATATACTTGATGGTGAGACATTATATGCATTCTCCATGAAGTTTAATAATTATATTCAAAAGTACAATAAAACTAATGAAAAAGAAAAGAAGTAAGGACAAAAAGATGGAAATGAAGCAACAAAATTACCATTATTCATAGATGACGCAAGGGTCCTCACAAAAAATAAGTGAATCTAGAGAACTAATCTATAAAACCAATAAGTTCAGAAAGGTTAATAGAGGATAAATTAATAAAAACCAAGAGAAATGATACATATATCAGCAAAATTAATTTAAAATGTAATTTATAAAGAATCCTATTCTTAATAGAAAAAATATAGCAAAACCAAAAATTATATTGAGAAATTCAAGGTAGTTTGGAGCTTTCAAGGAGAAAATTATATAATTTAATTAAACACATAAGGGCCTAATAAAATGAAAAACTATATTCTTTATAAAGCTGGGATGAGCCGTTATTGAATAAAATTGTCCAGTATTGCAAATTTAGTGTGGAAACTCATCAAAAGAGGCTATTCTTCCCCCCAGAAACTGTCTTATCTGAAAATTCATATGGAATGATAAAGAGTCAGTCAACAATAGCAATTTTGAAAGGGAACACAATGGAGTAATTATCAGATCTGTGAAACCATGTAGTTAGACTTTAGACAGTAATGTTACAGCAGGGATTCACATATGGATCAGAAGGCCGGAATGAAGGACTAGCAGTACACCAGTGCTGATCTCGGTGGTAGCTGACAATGACAGTATTACAAAACAGTGGGAGAAAAGAAGGAAATTCAGTCAATAGCACTAGGATAATTGATTATCCAAATAAAAATGAAATTACATCTTACATCACAACAAAAAGAAACAATAACAATATTATGCAAATGGATTAAGGATCTCACTGTAAAATGCACATCTTTAAAAATATTAGAAATAGCTTTCAAAACCTATCTTTACAAAATTGGAAGTAGGGAAGGAAATTTAAACAAACAACAAAAAAAGCAAGAATCATAAAAGAAAAAATGGACAATAGACTATATCTGAATTTAAAAATATCTGTATGATAAAGACATCATATATTAAAAGATAAGCTAAATTGATGTGGAGGCAGTGGCTACTGGAGGTTCTGAGGGGAGGGAAAGGGAAAAATAGATGTAATATGGGGGCATTTCAGGACTTGGAAATTGTCCCGAATGACATTGCAATGACCAATACAGGTCATTAAATATCTTGCGATAACTTACAAAATTGTGCAGCACAGAGTGTAAACTACAATGTAAACTATAATCCATGATTAGTGGCAATGCTCCAAATGTGTTCATCATTTGTAGCAAATGTCCCACACTAATGAAGGATGTTGTTAATGTGGGAAAATGTGTGAGGGGTAGGGAGTGGGTCAAATGGGAATCCCCCATATATTTTATGTTACATTTATATAACCTAAGTATCTTTTTTAAAAAATTAAAAAGTATATTATTTTTTAAAAAGATAAGCTACAAACTTATAAGCAAACAAAAATCATTATCCAGAATGCAAAACAAAAATACATCCCTCATGAGTTAATTGATAAAAATAAATAAGCAAGCAAAGGACCAAAAACAGCAAGCAAAGTAAACAAAAATCCCACCCTGGAAAATGGACCAGGATATAAACAGAAAATTAAAAAAGAAATCCAAAAGGGAAATATATACTTAAAAGAGATATTATCTCACTAATGCACAAAGAAATGCAAATTAAAATGGCAAAGATAGCATTTCACAGACAGAAACCAGGGAAAAACTTTGAGAGTTTAATAATACCAAATATAGATGAGGATGTCAAGAAACTGGATTTCTCAAAGATTCTAGTGGAAATGTATATGGATACAAACACTTTGGAGAAAAAAATAATGGTGCATTAATGTAAACTTGAAGACTCATTTATATGTGAATTTAGCAAATAATTATTGAGTGCCTGCTGTGCCAGACACTGCTATAGGACTGAAAATGATGCAGAGAAAAAAACAAAGAAAGCCTTCATGGAGTTTACATTCTAGACAGGAGAGACAGTTAATAAACAAATAAATAACTTAATATAATAATGTCAAGGACTAACTATTGAGGAAAAATAAAGCAGAGTAAGAGAATAGAGAGCACCAAGGGAGGTGAGCTCTCAAATTTTATAAAAGATAATCAGGGAAGATTTCTCTAATGAATTGACATTTGAGCAGAAACATGACTCAAGTGAAGGGGAAGAACATTCCAAGCAGAGAGAACAAACATAGTTGGGTTTTGAAATCTACAATTCAGGAAAGAAATTGGTACTTGAAGCCAAAGACTCCCACAGGGAGCAAGTATACTTGGAGAAGATGAAAAATGTGTCTAAATAATGAGTGCTGGTACATTCCAATATTTAGAGTATGAGAAAAGGAATAGAGTCCATCAAAAGAGATGAAAAAGAAATAGCCAGTGCAGTTGGTAACAAACCAAAAAAATAAAAATATAGAAAAAAAACAACAACAATAAGAATGGAGTATGTGGCAAACAAACTGAAGAAAACATTTCAGGGAAAGAATGATCATCACTATCACTATAAAATGTGTTTGAGAAAGCAAATCAACTAAGTTGCAGATTGGATTTTGAAATGAAATTAATTTTTGATCTGACAAGAGAAGTTTGATTAAGTGGCAAGAATGAAAGCATAATTTGTGGTTTTTAAAAGAAGAGGACTGTGGAAAGAAAACAGAATAGGAAGTTCAAGGAATCAGTCCCTCCACCTAAACAGCTATTCAACTGGCAGGAACTGTCTGAATCATCTATTTTGAAACTTCAGAGTTTATTATAGAACACTGTTAAGCATCCAGGAAAGAGCAGGAGGAAGAGGCTGGTAAATCACAATAAATAAATACTGGTCAATTTCACCCTTCTTACAGTGGCTACATTCCCCGCCCCCATTCTCAAAGCAGGCAGCAGTGGGATCCTCAAACCAAGCTCCTGATGCACATTTCTGGGGCCAGGGTGGGATATAAAGACTTAGTAGCCCAAGGTCTCTGCTCAACGCTTTTTATAAGCTACATCAGATAGCTGGGGGCCCAGCTCTGAGGGTGGCCATTGTTCCAACCTGCCTCAGGCAAAAGCAGCAGAGGAATCTTAAAAGACAGTAGAATCTTAAAAAAACAGAGAATCTCTTAAACAAATCTCTTAAAAGACAGAGAACCTTAAAGAGAATTTAAATAGAATAGCAAGAAAGAGAAGCTATGTACAGTGGGGGAAGCATAGAGAGATTGAGAAGTGAGGAGTTTCCTTATTTGTCTGGTTTTTGTTTATTATTATTATTATTGAAATTATGAAAATACTCTAATAATGATTGAAGTGATGAATGCACAAAACTATGTGATTATACCAAATAGCATTGATTGTACACTTTGGATGAATTGTATGCTTTATTAATATGTATTAATAAAACTGATTTGTTTAAAAAAAAAAAAAGACTTCCATTTCTCAAATTATAGAAAACAGTTAAAGTGCTGCATTACCTAGGCAAGTGCTGAATCAAGAAAAACACAGCTTCAAAAAGCTGTAGGACAAGCTCCTGAAGCCCTTGCTGGTCTTTTCCTCAAACCCTCCCCAGTAAAGTATGAACCTGGTTTGCAGTCCCATGTGGGTGCCTGAGCTAGTTCAAGCTGGGAAATACTGACCTAGGAAACTCCTCTCAAGTTCAGCCTGCTCTGCTAGAACTTCTCCTCTAGGCAAAAGCAGCTTGTGGCAGCTAAACCAGTATAAGAAATTGTTAAATCAAATAGCCTGGAGCAAAGGCTTACTTACCTGCTTTAAATCCTACAATAAAGCACCCACGTGAGGGAGAAAATCTATTTCATAACGAGTAGAAGGGGCATTCAAATTCCTATAAACAGAGGAATTCCTAAGGCCACTAGCAAACACAAACCCAGGAAAAAACACAGGCACAGAAAAGAACTGCACCTTTTTCACCACTGGCTGATCATCTTGATAGGAGGGCTGAACTCTGAAGGAGAGCACCAGCCAACACAAGGTCAATTTCCAAAGACTGTAAAAGGTTTTTATTGCATTGGTTTCTTTGGTTTTGTTAGCTCCTGGCACTCAAGGAAATTTCTGTCTTATCACTAGCTGGATATAAACTCAAGAAACAGACAGATCATGAACTCAAGCCTACAATTAACACTTAAAATATTAAAATATACAGAGTTCAACAAAAGAATACAAAACAAACAAAGAGGAAATGGTGGCCCATCCAAAGGAAGATGATAACAACCCAGAAAAAAATTAATGAAGATGACCAGACTTTGGGCATAGCATACAAAGTCTTTTTAAAAAAGTGATTCTCATTATGCTCAAGGAGATGAAGAAAAATACATAGAAAGAACTAAAGGATATTAGGAAACCAATGAAGGAACAATATGAGAATCTCAATAAAGAGATAAAAGTTTAAAAAGGAAATGAACAGGATTATTAGAGTTGAAGACCACAATAAATGAAATGGAAAATTCCAAAGAGTGCTTCCACAGCCGATTGGAGCTGGCAGATAAAAAGAATCAGTGAACTCAAAAAGAAGACAATTGAAATGAGTCAGGCTGAGAAGCAGAAAGAAAAAGAATCAGGAAAAGTGAAAATAGCCTAAGAGACCTATGGTACACCTTCAAACATACCTATATAGGCATTATGGGAGTCTAAGAAGGAAAAGAAAGAGAGAAAGGGGCAAAAGGAATATTCAAAGAAATAATAATATAAAACCTCACAAACTTAGCAAAAGTTATGAATGTGCAAATCCAGGAAGCCTAACAAACACCAAACAGGATAAATGTGATAGAGTGTGCCCAGGCACTGAGTAATCAAACATCAAATGCAAAGGACAAAGAGAGAGTTCTGAAAGCTGAAAGAAAAAAGCAATGTGTTATGCACAAGACAGTTTCTCATCAGAAAACATGGAGTCAAGAAGACAGTGGGATGAAATACGTAAAGTACTGAGAGAAAACAATTTCCAAACAAGAATTTTTTATTTGGTGAAACTGTATTTCAAATATGAGGACGAGATTAAGACACTCCCAGATAAACAAAAGATGAGGCAATTTGTCAGCACTATACCTGCCCTACAGGCAATGTCAATGGGAGTTCTTCACATTGAAAAGAAGAGACACTAGACAAGGGATCAAAGCAACAGAAACAAAGACCTAAAGGAAATGTAACCATATGGGTAAATATAAATGTCAGTAATACTGTATTGTATTTTTTTTTGCTGAGTAAATCCACTTTTCACTTCTTACAGGTTCAAATATGAAAATGAATAAAGAGTAATGGTAAATCAATAATTGGGGAGATACAATGTATAAAGATAAAATTTGTAACAAGTACCACAAAAAGGTAGGGGGACAGAGAGGTAAGACAAAGGGTAGGTGTATGCTTCCGAAATTAAGTTGGTATCAAATCAAGTGTGATTGTTATAGATTTAGGATGTTAAATTTTAGCCCCATGGTAACAACAAAGAAAATATATGAAAAATATATACAGAAAAATATAAGAAGTGACTCAAAATAGCACACTACAAAAAATTAAATATATATGGACATAAGTGCTAACAGAAGAATTGAGGAACAAAAAAACTATGACTTACAAAGACCATGTAGCATAAGGGCAGAAGAAAGTCCTGCATTATCAATAGTTATTTTAACTGTGAATAGATTAAACCTTCCAGTCAAAAGGGAGGTATGGAGAAAAAAGCATGACCCAACTATATGCTACTTACAAAAGACTCATCTTAAATATAAAGACACAGGTAGGTTGAAAGTTAAAGGATGGAAACAAATACACCATGTGAATAGTAACCAACGGAGAGCTATGGTAGCTATATTAATATCAGTAAAAATAGACTTTAAGTCAAAAAACAGTTACCAGGGACAATAGGAACATTATATACTGCTAAAGAGGTCAAATCAACAAGAAGACATATCAATTATAAACATATATGTTTGTAATATATATAAGGCAGAGCTCCAAAACATATGAAGCAAATATTGACAGACTTGAAGGGAGAAATATATGGTTCTACAATAATAGTAGGAGACTGCAATACAACACCATTTTCAATAATGGATAGACCACCTAGACAAGAGATCAATAAGAAAACAGAAGACTAGAACAATACTATAAACCAACTAGACTTAACAGACATATATAGAACACTTCAACAAACAGCAGCAGAATACACATTCTTCTCTAGTGCTATTGGATTATTCTCCAAGATAGACACAAAACAAGTCTCAATAAATTTAAAAAGATTGAAATCATTCAATATATCCTATCTGAACACAATGTAATGAAGCTAGTAATCAATAATAGAGGGAGAACTGGAAAATTCACAAATATGTGGAAATTAAACAATGCAATCTTAAACAACCAATGGGCCAAAGAAGAAATCACAAGAGATTTTAGGAACTACCTTGAGGTGAAGGAAAATGAAAACACAACATACCAAAATTTATGGGATGCAGAAGAGGCAATGCTGAGAGGGAAATTTATATAGCTCTATAATCTTATGTTAAAAAAGCAAAAGATCTCAAATCAAATACCTAATCTCACAACTGGAAGTTATAGAAAAAGAAGAGCATACCAAACCAAAAGTGAGCAGAAGGAAGGAAATAACAAAGATCAGAGCAGGATAAATGCAGTAGAGAATTAAAAAAAAAAAAAGAAAAATGGAGAGAATTTTTTTTTTAAGTTGCTTCTATGCAAGGATCAATAAAATCCACAAAACTTCTTTCCTATATGAAATAGTTAGAATAAATAAATTCATAGAACCAGAAACTAGAATACAGGTTACCAGGGGCCAGAGTGGTAGTAGGGAATGGGGAGTTCATTCTTAACTGGTGCAGAGTTTCTGTTTTGGGCGATAGAAAAGTTTGAATCATGTATAGTGGTGATGGTAACACAACATTGTGAAGGTAATTAATACCACTGAATTATACGTCTGAATGGGTTAAAAGTAAATTTTAGGTGGTATGTAGGTTGCTAGAAAAAAATTAAATAAAAAAAAAAAGAGAAGGGAATGAAGGAATTGGGGTTTTGCACTAAAAGAGTATAAAAGACAAAAAAGAAATAGCCTGGTGTAGATGTACAGCAAGGGAGTTTTATTAGGATCAGAATATGATAACATACTTTATGTTAATAATCAAGTGGAGAGGACAGCTCAGCAAGTGCAATGTCCTTGAGTATGCAAGAGAAGATGGGATCCAGCACACAATGGAGGGGCTAACGTAGATTGGAGCATAGACATTTGTCCACCATAGCAAAGAGAAAGGAAAGCAAAGTATATAGGAATTTGCCAATGGAATGAATAGGTTGGTGGTGGAGGGAAAACCTCAGTGAAATAAGAAGCAGCAGCAGCAGCTGAGAATGAGGAAGGATAAAGGATGTGAGTACTAGAAAGGATGAGAAGAAAGTAGATATTAGGTGTCTGAGAAGTGCAGTTACACATATCGTAAAACCCAACAATTTCACCAACAAGCATATAATCCATTAGTGAGAAACACACATAAACACAAGGAAACATGCAGAAAAATGCCATTTGCAACACTTTTCCTAATTTCTAATTCTATTTATTTCTAATGGACAAAACTGCACACAAACAAGTCCACGAATAGGGGGATAGATTTATAAATTGTGCTTTATCCATGGAATATTATATAGCAGGGAAGATGAATGACATAGAGATATGAGAATGAAAACATGGATGAGATAAATTCACAGTGCCTGTGCCATGAGATGCAGTAAAGAATTAGGAGCTTCAATTATATCTAATGCTTTATTTCTTTGAAAGAAATCATAAGTAAATATATTTTAACAAAACTATTAAATTTGGACCTTGAATATATGTATGTTTGATATTATTATCTGTCTACTTGAAAGATTTATTAAGACTTTGATATGAAAATAAAAAATGGTGTTCATTGGGAAAATTGCTAACCTATATAATTTTATAATTCTCACTTTATAATTAATCTCATTCAGTTCAGTCCTCCATGTTTCATCTAAATTTATTACTCCTCTTGTCTTAATCTTAATAGAAGATAAAACCATGTTACATGATCTATAGATTTCTAGGAGTAGTTTGATTTATATACATATATTTTTTAAATGAATTTATCTGCTAAGAGGAAATCTGTAATAATGACAAATTAAAATAGCCAGGCATCATTTGGTGCAAACTTTAAAAAAAAATTTACTATCTTATGAATAATAACATTTTAAAAAATCAAACTAGTAATAATTCCCAAAAAAATATAAAGGTATCAACCAAGCAATAATTAAAGTAGGAATTATATACATAATATCTGAACTAAATGGAAAACTGAAATATTCCAAACCAACAACAGTATTGAGTAAAACTAATTTACTAATGACTAAAACTAATTTAATTTTGTCTTAAGAAGTTAAAGAAACACCTTTTGTTCCTTTAAAAAAAAGATATTCTTTAATTTCAAATTCGTTTTAGAACTTGAGGAAAAACAGGCTGTAAAATAAGTGAAAATATGTCAACATCATTTATGTTTTATGAATATCAGACAGCAAATGGTATTTTGTCACTTATTATAGAATAATTGCTCTTTGTCAGAGTTAGACTATCACAGCTGGAAATCCATATGAAGTTTAGCTTATTAAGGAAAATACAACATGAATTAATGTTAGTGAATAAGGCATGTCAAATGTGCTATATAAGACTTTAAAAAGACATGAGCATAATATTGTGCTAACAAATGGCAAATTAAATACTTAACAGGATCATTACAACTCTGTTGCAGGTTTGTATAAATTAGATTATAGAGATATATTTTAATAAATATTTTCGAATTTCTATCTAATAGAAAAGATGGAATGGTACTTTTAAGAGACATTGAAAGTAACAAGTATTATGCAAACAATCATGTATGTCAGTTGTAATGAAATTTTACTACCAGTTGGATATTTTGCCTGAAAGTTAGAGTACAGAATTAACCTCTAATAAATTAGAGTGCTACTTTTTATAGTCACATACTTTCCTGAATAATCTATATATTCACTTTTGTACATAATCAAAACCAAAATATTCAAATATCTGACAGTTATTTATAGACAAGTTTACAAACATAAATTCAGTTATCTAGTTAAATTTGTGCTTCCTTCCCAGTTTTGCTTTTCTTTTCTAAATTTTATTTTTATTATGTATATTTATGCATATGTTGATAAATATAAAACAATATAGGCAATATATGTCAGACCTTTCATATTTTTTATCCATATTATTAAAGGAAAGAAGAAAAAATAATGGACATATGACTCTTGGGAGAAAAAAAATGTCTTGAATCTGTCTCTTATCTCTAATTTCTATCCCAGATTCTGGCTCTCACTGTCTTTGAGAGACCTTGGAAAGAGCCATCTCTCTTATCTCACTTCCCTTTGACAGCTTTTTCTTCTGTTTCCTGAAACAGGCCCTGCATTTCCCATTATCTTGCCTTTATACAAGTTCTCCTTGCCTGGTTTATTAGTCAGAGTTCTCTAGGGAAACAGAACCAACAAGAGATATCTGTAAATATGAGATTTTATAAAATTGTCTCATAGAACTTTGGGGATACACAAATCCAAATTCCATAGGGCAGGGTGCAAGTTAGGAACTCTGATGAAGGTTTTTGATGAATTCCCCAGGAGAAGCTGGCTGGCTGAAGTAAAGATGGAAATTCTCTCTTCTGACTGCTGAATTCATCACCTCTCCTTTTAAAGCCTTCAAATGATTTTTTTTATAACCCTTTTTTTTTTAATTTTTTAAACAATTTATTGAAGTACATCATTCCTACATGAACATACATAAACTATAAGTGTTCAGTAAACATTGTGAACTTACAAAACAAACATGCATAACATCATACAGGGCTCCCACAAATCACCCCCACACACACAAACACCCTGCATTGTTGTGAAACATTTGTTAACAAATCATGAAAGAGCATCACCAAAGTATTACTACTAACTATAATCTGTATCTTCCTCCCCTATACATTTTTTTAGAGGATTTATTTATTTACTTTTATCCATTTTTAGCCCCCACCCCTACCCTCACCCCCACCCTCACCCTCACCCATGTTTTTGCTGTTCTGTGTCCATTCACTGGGTGACTCTGTATCTGTTTCCTGCCCTGTCTTCTCATCCTTCTCCTGTCTTCACTGTGATTTGATCCTCGTAACCTCCAACGTGGGAGAGAGGTGTCCTACCCCCTCGTCACCTTAGTTCCTGGTTTTTTTGGCACATCTCATCTTGGCTCACCCTTGTGTCACTCTCCTGTTACATCATCATCTTGCTGCATGGATTGTGGGGCCTGAGAGCGATCTGTTCGTGGGGCCTGGTGGCGCACATGCACACAGGGCCTGGTGGCCCACACACCTTCTAAGTTTTTCTTTTTTTAATTTTTACTGGGAGGTCCCGGGGATCGAACCCAGGTTCCTCTATATGGGAGACAGATGCCCAACCACCTGAGCCACATCCATGCCCCTGTTATATCTCTTAAGGGTGACCAAAGATACCCAAAGTTACAATCTTTTCCCATACAGAATGGTCATATAATAAATCAGGCTTAGTTTATCACCAGCATTCCAAAAACCAGGCCTAGGGAGAAAAACTAGGTCTGGGGACACACACATGGTTTCTAATATAGCGAATGTTTAGCCTACCCTGATTATCACAAAATCAGGACAGCGTCAAATGATTGATTTAGATGAATTGTCTCTTATTGCTAAAGACAGTCTCCTCAGGTGATTGTAGATATAATCAGTCATAGATGCAATAAACTTACTGATGATTTAAATTCATGAAACGTCCTCACAGTAACAATTAAGCCAGTCCTTGCTTGACCAAACAACTGGGCACCATTACCTGGCCAAGTTGATACTTGAACCTAACCATCATAGCTGGAATACCTCAACTGCTCTAAATCAAAGTCTTAGCTTTATACGGTATAAGTCTAATACTACATTTTCTAGGAAACATTTCCCAATTCAAGTCAGCATTAAATTGTTTCTCACAATTTGCCCACAGAACTTTTTAATATCTATTTTAGAATATATCATAGTTTGTCTTATTTTAAAAATTTATATATAACACATATTGCCCATACCTCTAAATATGTATCTGGGAGGGGAGCAGCTATGTTCTGCAAATCCTAGCATTTCTCTGCATGACTACACCTTCAATACATGTCTGTTCAACTAGATAGCCAAGTAAATACATTAATGTGTGAAATATTAACATGAAACAATAGGAAAAAAGATAACAGCAAATAAATATAATAGCATTATTTGGGCCAAAGACTAACCCTTGGTGAAATATTATTCCTATTTTCTAGGTGAGAGGTCAGGAAGAAAACAATTGTATAAAACTGGATTTTATTATTAATCTATATTACCTCTATTCTTTTGTGATTCCTTTTCATAGATTCAATCTAATGCTCTTAATATTTCTGATACTTTTTCTTAAATAATAATCTCATACATTTAACCAATAAATTTTAACCCTTGGTTGTAAGAGATCCTTTTGGTATTTACATTAAAGTTATAAGGAGATGTAACTCCTGTGATTAAAACTGACAATGGTATTTGTCAGGGTTCTTTCAGGAAACAGAATCAACAGGAGATATCTGTCAATAATATGAGATTTTATAAGAGTCTTTCACACAACCGTGGGGATGCACAAGTCCAGGTTCCACAGGCAGGCTGCAAACCAGGGGCTCCGATGAAAGTCCGATGAAAGGTCCTTGATGAGTTTCTGGGAGAAGTTGGCTGTCCAACGATGAGCTGGGAAATTCTCTCTGAATGTTGAAATCACTTCCCCTTTTAAGGCATTCAACTGATTGGATAAAAGCATCACCCATTGATGATGCAATCTCCCTGATTGATGCAGATGTAGTCAGCCATCCACACAGTAAACTCACTGGTGACCAAAGTCCATAAATGCTCTTGTATTACAATTAGCCAAGTGTTTGCTGGACCAAACACCTGGACACAATTACCTGGCCGAGTTGACACATTAGCCTAAACATCACAGTGGTAATATGCTTTTAGCAAATACAGCAGGGGAGGGTTATTGGTGCAGGGTGTTGAGGGTGTGGGGTTATGTGGGAAAGGGCCTACCTGGGGCATGATTCTATGTAATATGAAAGTGTTCAGCTTGTCATAGGGTGTTATCTCAGTGGGTAGAGACCCACACAATAATCAATAAAATAATAAACTCCCATCCTGGGGAGTCCTGATAGGTTCTCAAATAGAAGAGCAAGAGTCTCTTGAGAACATAGACAATGCTTAATAAAAGAAGATGGACCAATATGTACAGACCAATTAATGCATGTAATTATGAACCTTATTCTTCAAAAATTGCAAACTATTGGTGAGCATGGGTTCTGAGGGGAGGGGGGTGAAGAATGGATGGAGCATGGGGCAATTTTAGGGCATTGGAATTGTTCTGCATGATCTTACAATGATGGAGACAGGCATTATGCATTTTGTTAGAACTTATAAAAGTGTATGGTACAGAATGTGAACCATAATGTCAATCATTGACCACGGTTATTGGCAATGTTACAGTATTTGTTCATCAATTTTAACAAATGTACCATACTCATGAAAGGTGTTATTAATATGGGAAAATGTGAGAGGGGGAAGAGGTGGGGTATATGGAAATCCCCTATATTTTCTACATGACTTTTCTGTTACCTAAAGCATCTGAAAAGGAAGTGAAAAAAAAAACACTGGGGGAATATACAGAAGAAATTGTCACTGTATATAAAAGATAACATTTTATGGGAATGTAAGACAATGCAATTTGTTTTTAAATTTTTTAAATACATATTATTTCTTTTTTACTTTGTATTTTATTATTTTTATTTATTTATTTGGCTTTGTTTTGGGGGAGGTTTTGAATTGCAGAAGAGTCGCAACTGTGGTAGGGAAGGATCACTGGTGTGGGGTGTGAGTGGAGGGGGGATTTGTGGGGAGGGGTGTACATGGGGCATATCTATGGAATATGAAAGTGTTCAAGTGGTCATGGGGTGTTGTCTCAGTGGGTGGAGACCCACACAATACCTGAAAGAATATTGAATTCCCATCCTGGGGAATCCAGTTACATTCTCTAATAGTGGCAAGAATCCCTAGAGTACATGGGCAGTGCCTAGCAAAGAAGAACAGACCAATAAGCCAGGCCATTGATATTGATGCTTGTATTTATGAATCTTGTTATTGTGAAATTGAAACATAGCCTAGTATTATATATTGCCTAAGAGTTACCTCCTGAAAGCTTCCTTGTTGCTGTAATGTGGCCTCTCTCTAAGCCAAACTCAGCATATAAACTTACTACCTTCCTGCCTGGCATGGGACATGACTCCCAGGGATGAACCTCCCTGGAACTGAGGGATTATTACCAAGCACCAACTAGTGATACATTTGGAAAAGGACCTAGAGCAAAAGGGGGAAAAATTAAATACAAATGAGTTTTTATGGCTAAGACATTTCAAAGTGAGTTGGGAGCATTCCAGAGGTTACACTTATACTTGTCTTAGGAGAATCTCATTGACTGCAGCAGTAAAGAGTACCTCAAGCAAGGGGGCTCCTGAGGGCTCTAGAGACATCTGGACACTATAGGCAGGGCAGACAACCACAGGAATTTGGCACCCTGTCAGTGGGCCTTACCATAGAATATATGATAACCCAAACTCCCAATGTATCAGAGTTGCACTCATTTATAATTTCCTACACTTGGTTCTTAGGCTCCTTTTATTTGAAACTGTAATTAGCACTATACCTGTTAAATATGTGTCCTAGAGACTTAAATCTTCTGGCTGTTCATATGCTGGTTGAGCCCTGTATCGCAGCAGAGTTGCAGGCAGCACTTACTCTTCAATTTATCACACTCACCCAAGACAACTAAAAAAAGGATGATAGACAATGCCCACCCCCCAAAACAGAGAGTATTCACAACTGCAAGCAAGACAGTTCTACCCTTCTGTCCCATGGAATCTAAGCCCCTTCTCAACTGGAAGCAGAGTGGGCATCATTATCTAAAAATCCTCAAGATTGAGGAATGAACAAATATAAGGGGGGATTGCAACTATGGACTAAAGCAGACTTATTATTATTCTAGTAACGGAAGAACTTGTAACATTGGTATAAAGGCAGTGGCCACCAAAGCTTCTGAGGTGAGGGAGAGGGAAGAATAGTTGTAAAATGGGGCATTTTGGGGACATTGGAATTTTTCTGCATAACATTGCAATGACAAATACAGGTCATTATACACTTTGTCAAAACCTATAAAATTGTGTGGTGCAAAAAAATAAATAAATTAAAAAAATTAAAAAAAAAAAATTGTGTGGTGCACCAAGTGTAAATCATAATGTAAACTACAGACCATGGTTAGTAGCAATGCTTCAATATGTATTCCATCAATTGTAACAAGTGTACCACACTAATGAAAGATGTTGTAAATGGAGAAAAGTGTGGGAAGGGGTACTGATGCAAAATACCAGAGTGGGTGAGGTATATGTGAATCCCCTATATTTTCGATGTAATGTTTACATAATCTAAAATTTCTTTAAAAATAATAATAATAAAGGATAAAAATAAGGAGACATAACTCCAGAACTTAGATGTTCACATGAAAACACTTCTCCCACTCTGTACTCAAGGTGGAATACTTCCAAGTTTAACCCTACTGAAAGTGACATTGGACAAAGACAAACTATTAGAAAGAAAATGCACTTTTGTATAATTCTCATGTTTTGACAGAAAACATTTTGCATTTTATAAAGGACTGATAGTACTTGACAAAATGTCTCTGCATAAAATTAACCATTTTAAAGTGAACAACTCAATTGCATTTGGTACATTCACAATGTTGTACAACCACTACCTCTATCTAGTTCCAAACCATTTTCATTACCCCCAAAAGAACTCCATACCCATTAAGTAAGCAGTTTCTCTCCATTCCCCCTTCTTTCAGACCCTGGTAATCCACTTTTCATCTCTGAATTTGCCTATTCTGAATATTTCATATAAGTAGAATTATACAATATATGATCTTTTTGTGTCTGGCTTCTTTCACTTAGCATAATGTTTTCAAGGTTCATCTACATTGTATCATGTATCAGTTCATCATTCCTTTGTATGGCTTAATAATATTCCATTGCATGCATTTACCATAATTTGTTTATCCATTCATCTGTTGGACACTTTGATTGTTTTCACCTTTTGACTATTGTGAATAGTGCTGCTATGAACATGTATGCACTTGCCTTTGTTTGAGCAACTATTTTCAATTCTTTGGGATATATACCTAAGGAGTGGAATTCTGTATCATATGGTAATTCTATGTTTAACTTTTTGAGGAACAAACTATTTTCCCTAGCAACTAAACCATTTTTTATTCCCACCAGCACAAGAGTTCCAATTTCTCCAAAACCTTGCTAACACTTGTTATTGTCAGTCTTTTCTATTCTAGCATGGCTATGAAGTGCCATCCCAATGTGGTTTCTTTTTTTGTTTTGAAGATTTATTTTATTTATTTATTTATCTTCCCCTTGCTGCTTGTGCTTGCTGTGTCCATTTGCTGTCTGTTTTTCTGTGTCTGCTTGTCTCCCTTCATTGTGCCATCTTGCTGTGCCAGCCCACCACACTGTGCAGGCCGTCGGCCAGCTTGCCTTCACCAGGAGGTCCCAGGTTTGAGGAGACCCCGGGAATCGAGCCCGGGGACTCCAGTATGGTAAACAGGAGCCCAACCACTTGAGCTACATCCACTTCTCTCAATGTGGTTTTGATTTGTGTTTCTTAATGACTAATAATGTTGAATATCTTTTCATATACTTGTTGGCTATTACTATATTTTCTTTGTAGCAATGTCTACTCAAGTCTATTGTCTATTATTTTAATTGGGTTGTTTTTTGCTGTTGTTGAGTTGCAAGATTTCTTTTTATATCCTGGATATTAAACCTTTACTGGATATGTGGTTTCCAAATATTTTCTCCTATTAAGTATGATGTTTCTTCAGTTTCTTGATAGTGTTCTTTGATGCACAAAAGTTTTAAATTTTAATGGAGTCCAATTTATCTACTTATCTTTTTTGCTCTTGTTTTTCTTGTCATATCCGAGAATCTATTCCCAATCTTATGATCATGAAAGGTTTACTCTAGGTTTTCTTCTAAGGGTTTCTGGTTTTAGTTCTCATGGTTAGGCACTGATCCAGTTCGAGTTAATTTTTGTATATGGCATGGTCCAACTTCATTTTTTTTTTTTTTACATGTAGATATCCAGTAATCTTAGCATCTTTTTTTAAAAACATGATTCCTTCCCCCATTAAATGATCTTGACACACTTGTTGAAAATCATTTGGCCAGAGATGTATGGGTTTATTCATGTATACTCAATTTTATTCCATCAGTCTATGTGCCTGTCCCTATTATCTTGGTTACTGTGGCTTTGCAGTAATTTTTGAAATCAGGAAGTGTGAGCCCTCCAACTTTGTACTTCTTTTTCAATTTTGTTTTGGCTCTTCACAATTCAATATGAATTTGAGGATTGGCTCTGCCATTTCTTCAAAAAAAAATGTTCACTGGAATTTTGATAGGGATTGAATTAAATCTGAAGATTGTTTTTGGTAATATTCCCATATTAATAATATTAAGTCTTCCAATCCATGAACACAGGTGTATTTCCATTTATTTAAATTTTCTTTAATGCCTTTCAGAAATGTTTTGTAGTTTTTTAGTGTTCAGTGTACAAATATTTCATCTCCTTGAAATTTATTTCTAGGCATTTTATTCTTTTAGATGTAACTGCAAATGCAATTTTTTTCATCACCCTTTTGACAGTCTACTGCTGATATATAGAAACACAACTTCTTTTTGAGTATTGTATTAGTCAGCCAAAGGGGTGCTAATGCAAAATACCAGAAATCTGTTGGCTTCCATAAAGGTTATTTATTTGGGGTAAAAGCTTACAGTTACAAGGCCCTAAAGAGTCCAACTCAAGGTTGGTTTCTCACCAAAGTCAGTTGCCATGTGTTGAAGCAAGATGGTTGCTGATCTCTGCGAATGTTCAGCCTTCCTCTCTCTCAGCTACAGGTTGACATAAGGTTTGTTTCCCTTCCCGTGGCCACAGGATCAAAATTCTCTTCTCTTCCATGTCATGACAAAGTTCTCTCCTCTGGTATCTATGGAGCTATCTTCTTCTGTGTCTTCTTGCGTGAATGCCCATTTATATCAGCCCACCAAGAGGGCAGGGACATAACCTGAGTTACACCCTACTGACATGGTCAAATCAAAGCCCTAATCTTAACGTAATTTAAACAAAGACATCTCAGCTGAATCTAATACAATCAAAGGGTATCTTGCCCAGAGGAACAGACCAGTTTACAAACATAATCTCTCTCTTTGGAATTCACAAATCATCTCAAACTGCCACAAGTGTTGATTTCACACCCTGAAACTTTGCTGAATTTATTAGCTTTAGTAGTTTTGTGTGAGTGTATGGATTATTGGGATTTTATACACATATATACTTTATATATATAGGATCATGTCATCTGTGAATATAGTTTTACTTCTTCCTTTCCAATTTACATGCTGTATTAGTCAGCCAAAGGGGTGCTGATGCAAAATACCAGAAATTGGTTGGTTTTTATAAAGGGTATCTATTCGTAGTAGAAGCTTACAGTTACCAGGCCATAAAGCATAAGTTTCTTCCTTCTCCAAAGTTTGTTGCCACGTATTGGAGCAAGACAGCTGCCAACATTTGCGAGGGTTAAGGCTTCTTGGGTTCCTCTCCTCCTGGGGCTGCATTTCTCTCTGGGCTCAGCTCCTCTGTTTCCTCCACAAGGTCAGCTGCAGACTATAAGGCTCTCTAGGCTTTGCCTCTCTCCACAAGGCCAGCTTTGAACTGTCAGGTGAATGGCTTGTCTCTTTTCCTGGGGCCTTCTCTCCTTCCTCATCAGAACTCCAACATCAAAACCCCGACTCTGTCCTTTACCATGTCTTTCATCTTTCAGACCCCACCCACCAAGGGGTGGGGATCAATGCCCTACTGATGTGGCCCAATCACAGCCCTAATCATAACTTAATCATGACCAGATGAACAGACCAGTTTACAAGCATAATCCAATATCTGTTTTTGGAATTCATAACTATATCAAACTGCCAAACTGCTACACATGCTTATTTTTTTTTCTTGCCTAATTGCTAGAACTTCCAGGACAATATAGAATTGCAATGGAGAAAGTGGACATCCTTTTTTTTTTCTGACCTTAGAGTGAAAGTTTTAAGCCTTTCACCATTGAGTATGATGTTAACTGTGGGTTTTCATAAATGCCCTTTATCATGTTGAAGAATTTCCCTTCTATTCCTACTTTTCTGAATGTTTTTATCATGAAAGGGCATTGAACTTTGTCAAATGCTTTCTCTGTGTCAATTGAGATGATCATGTGCTTTTATTCCTTTGTTCTATCAATGGTTGTATTATAGTGATTGTTTTTCTCATCTTGAACAATCCTTGCATTTTTGGGATAAATCCCACTTGGTCATAGTGTATAATCTTTTTAACGTGTTGTTGGAACCATTTTGCAAGTACTTTGTTAAGAATATTTGCATCTATATTCATAAGGGTTATTGGTCTGCAGTTATCTTTTCTTGTGGTATGTTTTTCTGACTATGGTGTCAAGGCAATACAGTCTTCATAGAATAAATTAGAAAATATTCTATCCCCTTCTATTGTTTGTTTGATTTTGAGAAGTACTAAGGTTAATTCTTTAAATGTTTGGTAGTATTTACCAATAAAGCCATATGAAACTGGACTTTTCTTCTTGGAGTTTTTGGTTACTGATTCAATCCCTTTACTTGTTACAGGTCTTTTCAGATTTCTTTTTCATTCCTGAGTAAATTTTGGTAGTTTGCATGTTTCTAGGAATTTGTCCATTTCATCCTGATTAATAAGTTACATAATTGTTCTTGGTGTTTTCCTATAACTTTTTTATTTCTGTAAGCCTAGTAGTAATGTCACCATTTTCATTTCTAATTTTAGTCATTTATATCTTTTCTGTCTTATTCTGTAATGGAGATTTTTAAAGAAGGTAACACTGATGAAAATTCCTAAGGCCATAAAACTTGCTTAGACAATACCTCGGATATGCATCTGGGCCTGACCAATCACGCCACCATAGAATGATCGAAAGCCACCCCTAGTAAAGATTAACCCAAACCCCCTTAACGCTGAAGCTAACTGCGAACATTAGCTTCTTAAGATTGCTTGCTTGCTTGCTCTGCTGGATATGGATAAAAGAGATAAACATTTGAAGTGTACAATTGAAGCTGTCCATTACCCTTTCTGGCGCGAGAAAATTGATGCTTTGTTTTAACTCATCTGGTATCTGAGCACGAAAAAAGTTGCTTAATCATGCTGACCCTGCAAAAATTCCCTATAAAAACCCACCACGAGAAGCCGGGATTGCTTCTCTCCATACTGTTGGAGGGGGGCCCGGCCGGCTGGAAATAAAGGTTCCTATCCAAATCACATTGTCTGGGTGCTGAGTTTCTCTCTAAATGAAGTGTTCCATTTCAATTCTTAGTCACTCTAGCTAAAGTCTTGTTAATACTGTTGATCTTTTAAAAAATCAAGTTTTGGATTCACTGATTCTATTGTTTTTCTATTCTCTATTCCATTTTTCTCCATGCTAATCTTTATTATTTCTTTCCTCCTGCTAGCTGTGTGTTTAGTTTGCTATTCTTTTTCTAGCAATTTAAGGTATAATGTTAGGTTACTCATTTCAGATCTTTCTTTTTATTTAATGTAGATAGGCATTTACAACTCTAAATTTCCCTTTGAGCTGCTTTCACCACATATCATAACTTTTTTATATTATGTTTTCATTTTCATTCGTCTCAGAGTATTTTCTAATTTTCATTGTGATTTCTTCTTCAGATCATTGGTTGAGAGTTTGTTATTTAATTTTCACATCTTTGTGAATTTTCCAGTTTTCTTTCTCTTATTGATATTTAGCTTCATTACGCCATGGCTGGAGATGATACTTTGTATGATTTAAATTTTCTCTGGGTCTCGTCTGTCTTATACTTTTCCAAACCCCCAGTATACAAGGACACTTGAATTGTGAATGCCTTAATTTCCTAAAGAAACTCTCCCCAGCTTTTCCCTCCAGGATTTTGGCACTCTATTGTTTGATTCAACTGTGATCTTTTGCCCTAGGCAGTTGTGGGTTATCTCCCTAACAATGTTTTCAAGGAATGCCCTCTGCTTTAGCACCTTGAGTGAGTTCAGAGTTAGGCAGAAAGGGCCAAGTGTTTGTGTCAGTTGTTCAGTTAACTCCTGGACAGGTTAGAATAGAAAACCACAATTCTTTGAGAATAAGATCTGCTCTGTTCCCTCCAGAACCATGGACCAGGAGGGTCCCACACTGGGAATGTGGGCTGCCATTCTCAAGACAACCTCTGAGTCCCTGAGTAGGGGTGGGGCAAGAGCAAGTAAAAATGCCACAAAGCTTTCCTACAACTATTAAGTTGTCTTTTTCTTGATTTAGTATTTGCTATGTTGCTGCGAACATTTTACTATTTTCCAGAGTTCTAATAAAGTTGATTCTGACAATTTTGGCTTGATTTTTTGATACTTCTGTAGAGGGACAGGCCCTTGGCTACTTACTCTGCCATCTTCACTGATGTCATCTGGCTCTCCATGTTCATTATTAAAGCATAATTTTGAACCATTACATGTCATAAACATAATATTTAGAAAGTATTGTCATCCCAACTACATAAAATATCCATTGAGAGCTTATTAGCAAAGCTTTAAAAACTCTTCAAGTACCTGAGATACAGCTGGAATCTTGAGGTATTATACCTCAATCTTCTACCAATATCTGACAAAAAATAAGCAATTGTTATTGTCTGAATTTCTAAGAAAGAGGATTTTAGCAATAAATTATCTGGAAAAGTATAAAGAAATCAATACAGTGAAAGAACAGCAATAGAATGCATAACCTTTTGCTCCTGAGTATCTGGAATTGCTATTCAGCACATATTGAACATGATTTAATATAACAATGTTTAAAAAAAAAAACAAAAAAAAAACTATAGGTAACAATGTCAGAGGGATATCAGAGAAAATTAAGAGTTAGGATCAAACATTAAAAATAAAAAAGAAATGATTTTTTCTGGAAATTTTAGGCGAGATAGACACAAATATAATATTCAAATATGGGAAAGTGTCATATAAAGAAGCTGCGGTTGGTTGATCTCCAACCCTACTTGGACTTAAAATAGCAACCACATGGGAACAAATGACCCAAACAGAGATATCTAAAAGGAAGAAAATATTTCTTAACCATGAAAGCCTTACTATTTGGCATTAATAACCACTAAAAGATCATGTAGACTGTCCTTCAAAAGGCAGTTTAAATAAACTATATTTTCTTTTTATAGTAAAGGTTTAAGTATTAATCTTCCTGAAGGTGTAATAGTATCCTCTATTAAGACTTTCAGCAAACAGCTGTGTATGGACTCTTGCTTAGCCCATTTCCAAACTGGCACATTCTCTCATTTATTAATTTATTCATCCATCTAACCACCAGCCTTCTACTAATATTGTTGCTGCTCTGAAATCCTCCTCTTCCATAGCTCTCAGGTATTCCTTTTGGGTAAAAGATAATGGCCTACAAATTGCCAACCACTTGCACACACGCACGATGTCATAGCTTAAACCTAATGTAGTATCTTAATGTGCCGTGTGATTATATGCAGTAAAAGTAAACAAATGCAAGCTTAAATTTCCATAATATCACCCAAGGTATACCAGACAGAATCTTTATTTTTTTTATTCATCAAGCTAATTAATATTTAAATATTTCATTATATTGCTCCACTATTTAGATTTAAAAGAGTTATAATTACGGAAATGAAAAACCCATTAAAAATAAAAACAATTAGGTTCTGACTTAAAGATAAAATATTTCTCAATTTAAAAATGATACACATGCCTGAAGGGTAAAATTATATTTATTTTAAAAAGGGATTCCAGATTTTCAAAAAAAAAAATTTTCTACAGCATATATGTCATTTTTTTTCCCCTAAATGACATTAAAATGAAGTAAGATTTGGTTCAACTGAATTTCCATGGTAATTTGTGTAACCATCCATACCCTTTTGGTCTAATTCAGAAACTCCATGTTCAAATATATATAGGCGTAAGTTTTTTCTTTGGGTGGGATAAATGCATCTTTCAGGGCAGTTATTAAAAGAGTCCTTCAAATAAAATTAAGGGAATTCAAGTCAAAAAGACTTGAAACTTAGAGGTCAGTTCTCCAGAATTTTAGGCAACTTTTCACGTGAACAAGATTAACTAGACATAACCATAAATAGCTATGTCCTTCATGTGGACTCATGATAGTCTTTTTCTCTGTGAAAAGTAGGGTGTACAAGCTGATTACTCATCCAGACAAAATGTTGCTGGGTGTTCCTTTACAACAGAAGCTTTATTTAGCAGTTATGCTGAACATCTCATATGTTCTGACACCAATGACAAGGACAAAAGCATAGTATATGTTTTCATTAAGCATCCATATGAGGAAATCTTCAAGGATGGGTTCACACAAGAGGTTGATGAGATTATTTACACAGATGGGCCATCATGGAGTTCAAGAACAATATTGAAAGAAACCATGCTTTTCAAACTCCACTGTGCTCTAAAGCGGAATTCACCATCGTATTAGATACACAATAAATAGAATAATGTATTACAAGTGAATACCAGTATAACTAATGCTTCAATCATTGCAATTAATCCACAAGGAAACGGACCAATTGAGATTTGAACATCATTTTTATCACTCAAATAAATGTAGAGAAACAAAGAAGAAAAACATCTTGTATGTAAGGTCGAGTAACTGAATGACATGTTTTAATCCTTGTAGCCATTTGGCAATTTGATATAATTATGAATTCCAAAAATATAATTGGATCATGCTTATAAACCGATCTGTTAATCTGGGCATGATTAAGTTATGATTAGGGCGTTGACTGGGCCACGTCAGTAGAGCATTGAGCCCCACCCCTTGGTGGGTGGGGGAATAGAATATAAAAGGCATGGCAAAGCACAGAGAGAGCAGGTTTTGAGTAGCGGTTTTGATGTTGGAGAGAAAGCCCCAGGAGAAGAGAAGTGAGCCATTCACCTGATAGTGTACAGCTGGCCTTGTGGAGGAAACAGAGGAGATAAGCCCAGAGAGAAACGCAGCCCCGGGAAGAGAGG